>CAMXCT020000404.1:0-205000 GCA_947184155.2 Cladocopium goreaui
CGTTGCAGATTGAAACTGGACGACAGCGTGACCCGAAAGAAAGCTGGAGGGAGGAGACGCACAGAAGCTTTTACCCACACACACAGGGGCTTTTACACAGAGAAGTCTTTACACAAAGGAGCTTTTTACACACAGAAGGTTTTACACAGAGAAGTCTTTACTCTAAGGTGCTTTTGCAGACAAGCGTCTAGGATCTTTTACTCACAGAAGTTTTTACACGAAGTCTTTACACAGAGGGCTTTTTACACACAGACGCGTTTGCACACAGAAGCTTTTACACAGAGAAGCCTTTACACAGAGGAGCGTTTACACACCAAAGAGTTTACACACAGCAAGCTTTTACACACGCAGGGGCTTTTACACAGAGAAGCCTTTACACAGAGTAGCTTTTTACACACAGAAGGTTTTACACAGAGAAGTCTTTCCTCTGAGGAGCTTTTTCACACAAATGTCTTGGAGCTTTTACACACAAAAGCTGTTACACAAAGAAGTCTTTACACAGAGAGCTTTAACACACAGACGCGTTTACAAACAGAAACTTTTACACAGAGAAGCCTTTACACAGAGATTTTTTACACACTCGGAAGCTTTTACACACAGAGAAATCTTTACACAGACGTGCTTTCACACAGAGAAGCTTTTACACAAAGAAGTCTTTACACAGAGAATCTTTTACACACGGAAACTTTTACACACGGAAACTTTTACACACAAAAGCTTTTACACAGAGAAGTCTTTGCACAGAGGTGCCTTTACACGAAGTAACAAGTTGAAATCGGCAGCAGTTCTTTAGGAAAAACCCTTCGCAGGAGCTTTCGGGAACTCACTTGCTCCCCAAAAAATCGTCTATTCCAACAAATATGTTCCAAAAAACCTAAGGAATATATTTCTGAAGCAGGTCCTCATTCAGTAACTTTCACGCCCACACTGCGATGAAATGAAGGGCCGAGTGGTCCGGCGGAGCCGACGAGGGGCGTCAGCCCAAAAATTCGGCTCCGCCGGCTCCCCACGAGTGGCTTGCCCTACGAGCGTCCCAGAGCGACTTAGAGCTCTAAGGTGAGGCGCGCCCCCAACCGCCGACCCTCCGACGCCGGGCCCCGAAAAACACCAAAAATCCTTCAGGAGGGTGGGGGAGAGCTTTTTGGCCGGGATCCGGGTCGCTCAAAAGCGTCTCCAAGAGCATTCCCCCCCCCCCGTTTTGAGGGTACCTAAAATCGGAAAAAAGCGCCGTTTTGACACATTTTTCGGACGATTTTTCGCTTTTCGAAAGTCACAAAATGCTATAAATTACAGCATTTTTGCGTTTTGACGTCTTTTGCGGGAGCAATGAAAAAAAGCAGAAAATGCTGTAAATACCAATACTTTTTAGACCGGAGATGCACAAAACACCGCAAATACCAGTGTTTTTGAAAGCCAAGCAAAAAAAACACTGTAAATTACAGCATTTTTGGCAAGTTGATCGCAAAAAATGCTGGTATTTACACTGTTTTTGCAATTAAGAAAACGTGGAAGGCACGAAACACTGTAAATAGCGGTGTTTTAGCCACTTTTGGGCGCTGAAACGTTGGTATTTACACGGTTTTTTGCCCGTGACGGCGCCAAACCCCTGTAAATTACAGCATTTTTTGCACTTTTTGAACCGATGTTTTGCCTTGATGAACGCAAAAAACGCTGGTATTTACGCGTTTCCAAAAAAATCGAAGATCGTGACGTGAACGAAACCCTGTAAATAACAGTGTTTTAGCCACTTTGGGGGACTAAAACTGTGGTATTTACGCGGGTTCTTGCCAGCTGACAGCGCAATATGCTGTAAATTACAGCACTTTGTGCGCTGTTTATGTTCAATTTTTAAACGTGCGATGCTTTCACATGTTCTTTGCATTATTTTGCACTCTTCCACAAGAAACAACGTTGCAGATTGAAACTGGACGACGGCGTGACCCGAAAGAAAGCTGGAGGGAGGAGACGCACAGAAGCTTTTACCCACACACACAGGGGCTTTTACACAGAGAAGTCTTTACACAAAGGAGCTTTTTACACACAGAAGGTTTTACACAGAGAAGTCTTTACTCTAAGGAGCTTTTGCACACAAACGTCTAGGAGCTTTTTCACACAGAACTTTTTACACGAAGAAGGCCTGACAGAGAGAGTTTTTAAAAAACAGACGCGTTTGCACACAGAAGCTTTTACACAGAGAAGCCTTTACACAGAGGAGCGTTTACACACCAAAGCGTTTACACACAGCAAGCTTTTACATACGCAGGGGCTTTTACACATTTACACAGAGTAGCTTTTTACACACAGAAGGTTTTACACAGAGAAGTCTTTCCTCTGAGGAGCTTTTTCACACAAACGTCTTGGAGCTTTTACACACAAAAGCTGTTACACAAAGAAGTCTTTACACAGAGAGCTTTAACACACAGACGCGTTTACACACAGAAACTTTTACACAGAGAAGTAGCCTTTACACAGAGAGTTTTTATACACGGAAGCTTTTACACACAGAGAAATCTTTACAAAGACATGCTTTCACACAGAGAAGCTTTTACACAAAAAAGTCTTTACACAAAGTGGTTTTTACACACAGAAACTCTTACACACAAAAGCTTTTACACAGAGAAGTCTTTGCACAGAGGCGCCTTTACACGAAGTAACAAGTTGAAATCGGCAGCAGTTCTTTAGGAAAAACCCTTCGCAGGAGCTTTCGGGAACTCACTTGCTCCCAAAAAAATCGTCTATTCCAACAAATACGTTCCAAAAAACCTAAGGAATATATTTCTGAAGCAGGTCCTCATTCAGTAACTTTCACGCCCACACTGCGATGAAATGGAGGGCCGAGTGGTCCGGCGGAGCCGACGAGGGGCGTCAGCCCAAAAATAAATCATACTGGGATATATAGTAGAATATTAATGTAGTTCGAAATACCAGTTATAAATGGTTATACATGGGGTTATTATTCCATAAATGGGCAAACCATGCATGGCTCTCTTGGCGAAGCTGCGTCTGTCAAGATCCACTGAGCACCTGCCGGCAAAGTAGGCAACTCAACCGTCAGGTCTTCATCCAACTTCCAATGGAGAGTGGATGTTTCAACAGACCACATGTCCTCACTCCAGTCTTCGGCTTGCTTCATATAGGTGAACTCCAAGTCTTCGATTCGTGCGTTGGCAAAGTGACGCAAGGTTTTCAAGTAGCGAATGTGGTGTGTCAGGCGTGACCCAAAGAGTCTTCTGACAACCGGAGAGGAAATCCTTGTCATTGAGCTCATCGGGGATCTTCACACCCACAGCGTCCATCATTGCCTCATTGCCTCTAAAGCCTCACGTGGCAAATCCAAGACTTTTTTGGCTTTGCCGGCCCAATTCTGACCACCTGCTGCACCTTCTACACATTGACCAACACTCTCGCCACAGTGCGACATAACACGACATAATTCAACTAGTGGATCCCAAAGAGCCAGACGTATACGCCCTATTTTTCCTCCGGTCTGAGTGCCATTTTGAAGGCTTCTAGATGCCATGTTTGACCACGTTTTTCTTGTCATTTTTGGCAATTTTTGGAGGTGAGTTTGGATACAATTTGAAGTCAAATTGTTGCTGTCAACGATTGTTCATGGATAAATATTACAAAATGAACCACTAGTTTGGCAATAGTTAAGCCACATGTTCAACAAAAGCTATAAACCCTATATATTTTGATAATGTTAAGCCCTATGTTCAGTGAAAATTAAGCCCTATTTGGTAATAGTTAAGCCCTATTATTTGAGCAATAAACAAGCATAATTAAGCACTATTATCATGATTTTTGTACCGAATTAAGCCATATTTCCGAGAGGTTAAGCCCTATTCTTATAGGGGGCTGATCCTCGTGATTGCATCGAATCTCGCCGCGGAGTCGTCCGGCGGCTTGAACCCTGCTGCTCACTTCATCCAGATTGCCCAAAAAAATACCTGGATAGCCTGGAGAAAAATGGATCGTTATTCTGGATAGCACGGCTTTCCCAACAGGTGAGGTAACGCCCCCCTCATCTTCCAGTTACCTGTCAGATATAGGTAACCAACCAGCAAATCATAAGGTAACTGGACGATTGGTAGTCCGCCCCAGGAACGTCTGCCTCAGCATCTGCAGCCACTGGCGAGGCCTTCGGGGGCACTGGCTTTCTGGAAATCCTATGCAAAATCCGATGGTCAAACATGGGTGAAATGTCTATTGGGTGTCCATGGGTGTCCTGTAATTGAACCTAGCAAAGAACTCAAAGGGCTTAGAAACATCCTCTTGCAAACATCTGGGTTCACCAGTTCTATATCCCGATTCAATTCTTCATTGTATCATATATATATATATTATAACATTATATAACCTTTATTGTTTGTTTTATAGGGTACCTCTGGTGTCTTCAAAGATGGCGACTGCACAGAAATTGCCTGAAACATCATGTGAAGATATGGTGGATTTATGTGGATTTATGTGGATTTTCTAGTGCCATATTTGACAAACAGCTGTCTTCTGGCCTCCTTGGCTGTCTTCTCAGCTGGGGTGGTAGCCTGCACTAACTGGGGCCGACAGCCTGCAACCTCTGAATGGAGAGGGGTTGGCATGTTTTGGAAGAATTGCAGGAAGCCATGTTCTTTCTTCCCGATAAATTCTCGGGGTGCCGAGATTTGATCTTTCCTGAACCCAATTCTGAGATTTATATATCGTGCTAAAATAGAAAAGCTCAGAAAGGTAACTTGATCTGCTTGACTTTGTCTAGAACTTTTTGGGGGTTACTATATTTGGACGTGCATCATTTGTGTAAGTGACTAAGTCATGGATCAAAAGCACTACAAGTGGGATATAACACAGATCCATGTACTGACTGGCATGAACATTCGAAGATAAACGGGCATATAAACACGTAAATCGAACCATCCAAATCTTGATTTGTCTTGGATAAAATCACAAGGCCCCCGGGCAGTTCCAAGCAAAATATCTTTGGTTTGTCCAGTGTCTATTTTTCAAGGGTTTTCAGTGACTACCAATTTGGATAATATTGTTCCTTTGAATGACTCGGCCTTTATTTTTCTCAGAGAAAAACTAAACTCCCTGTAACCACAGAACATCTTTGGTAGGAATTGTTTGGGAAACATCCAGCAACAATTCACTGATGCCTGCCATCATGAAAACGTCTTGTCAAACACAGCACAAACCATGAAGAAAGACATCCCATATGAGCCATGGTCAATACTCACTATATGGTTGATGGTCATCCCATCCATAATAAGGATCCTTATAATGGTTAGTATAAATCCCGATGAACCATTGGATGACTAGCCCCTATTAATGGTTATTAACCATGAGTATTGACCATAGCTCATATGGATACAGTGCTGGTTCATGTAGGGGAGGAAAATCTCCGCTTCTGTGATTTTCACAGGACCATTGCCAGTTGATCTTTTTGCCAACATGGCTCCCCGAGAGTGCCATTTTGAACATTTATGGATAAGAGCTAGTCTTACTGGTGCTTAATTAGTAGGGAATTTTCGGGAATGATCCATTTCATCACTAGTACACTAATTAACAATCATCCCATTACCCCAGCAACCCATCCATTCCGTATACAGGAGGGTGCCCCCCAGTTATAAGTTGGTTTATAAACCCCATGAAAACTAGTTCGTTATATCTGCCATAAACCATAGTGACATGGGAGTTATTTGCACCAACTTAGCTAACGAACTGGGGCACCACCTTGTTTCCTAGCACCAGTTAAATAACTCCAATAACTATTGCTTATGATAAGAAAATAACATCAAATAACTATAGTTTTCATGGGGTTTATAAACCAACTTATAACTGGGGGGCACCATTCCCTACTATTACTAAGCACCACACCGGCGATGAAACCTCCTCAGGGATGATTTGTGGAGCACCCATTTGAAAATTCAGCCGACCGGCTGGGGCTTTGGTTATCCCGACCCAGGTGGCATACCTGGCCTGGCAAACTATACAAAAAGCTATGGAAAATGGCCATTGAAATAGTGGATTTACCGGAATTACCCATGAAAAATGGTGATGTTCCATCGTTTTTTTAAACGTTTACCAGAGGGTAACTCCCTTTTTCATCCTTTTTCATAGTCACAAGCAATCCACAAATCCAAGTCTTACCACCACAGTACCCACCTGCATCATTGCCTCCTGTCTGACCACTGGCGGTTTGGCCAGCGGTGGCGCCTGATCAGCGAGCTGGTTCTATCTGAAAATAGGGGATACCTCCAAAACAACAATCTTAATATTGGAAACTGTTTAATTTAACCATGACAGTTGGGGCAACCTGTTTTTACACTTGTTAAATATGAATTATATACACAACTTTACAAGGTGAAACTGGACGTTTAGGCAAGCAATTATTTTCATAGCCGGAAAGAAACAAACACAAACACAAGAGGAAACACATCATAGAACACATCATAGAACTATCATCGCATCATATGTCATATTTCTCGCTGCTTCTGGGAACCTTTTTGAGTGATTTCAGGAGGCCCAAGAGCCTCGAGCCGTACTAGCGCTCTGATAGATCACAACCCGCAATGCCCAAATGCCCAAATGCCCAAATGGAGTGGCATATATTGTTTTTTTTTGCCAGTGCCCAGTATGATTTTCTGATTTCCTTCATCCCTCCAAACTAACATAGCCATTGAACATGACTCATTTATAGATGATTTACCTATCAACAAAGGTAGATTTTATCGGCCAGGGGACCACTTCATCCTGGAGCCCTTGTTTCAAAAGCTAGCTGGTGGGGCACGGATGCTCCCCGGTTCAGCCCAAGTAATATATCATGTCCAATGTCTATAGAAAAAACATGAAAAAAACCACTGATACTTTTCCAACGAAAAAGATAAGATCAATGGATTGGTTTAAGGGAAAATCTACAGAAAACCATGGTTTTTACCATCAAAATATAGGGGTTTCCTGTAAATTTTCCCATCATCCAATTCTATGATAAGAACATCTAAGAACCGTAATGAAATCCATTGACTTCAATTGATACATCCACCATTTCCCCATGGACGTCTCTGTAAACACGGACCTGAGCTGGCGACAACGTTGTCGGAAGTTCTGGAGCCTGAAAATATGATGGAAAAATATGACGGGACTGTGATGGACATCAGAAACCACACTATTTCAGATGGAAGACAATTCCATCAGTATATATATATATAAATAATGAAAAATAACATGGCATATACCATGGGAATATAATCCTATTTGATTCTATGGAATACCATGATGGGACGATTCTATGTATCTTTATATGTGTATATAGCGCCGGACAACTACTTAGAACATCGTTTTGGAATTTTTTCGGTGGGTACGCGCCCTCTACTTAGAACATTTTCGGCGAATAGGGGACGTATGTTCTAAGTGACTTAGAACATATGAGGATCCTCTACTTAGAACACGCCATCATATATACATGTAAATATATGTATATGTATACATACATACAACTTAACACTGCATATTTATATTATATATACAGGAGGTGTGATGTTGCGTCAATTGGGGCGGAGTCTTGGTGACCAAAAAGCACAACGCTGGAAAGGAGGTCATCCTCCATGGGGACTCTGGTGGGTGTTTGATTAATTGGGATGGGATTCGAACATCAGGTTTGGAAAGTTTTTATTATATGAATATATAGTGCCGGACAACTACAATATTCAAAATATATTTTATATACACAGGATTTTCCAAAATGCACGTAGATAGCTGGTGGGATTCTTACTTAGAACACGGAGGAACCCCCAAAACCTCTATATAGCGATGTACATACGATTCGAACATCAGGGTTGGAAAGTTTTTATTATATGAATATATAGTGCCGGACAACTACAATATTCAAAATATATTATATATACACAGGATTTTCCAAAATGCACGTAGATAGCTGGTGGGATTCTTACTTAGAACATGGAGGAACCCCCAAAACCTCTGTGTGTATATATATATAGCGATGTACATACGATTCGAACATCAGGTTTGGAAAGATTTTATTATATGAATATATAGTGTCGGACAACTACAATATTCAAAATATATTATATATACACAGGATTTTCCAAAATGCACGTAGATAGCTGGTGGGATTCTTACTTAGAACATGGAGGAACCCCCAAAAACCTCTGTGTATATATATATATAGCGATGTACATACGATTCGAACATCAGGTTTGGAAAGTTTTTATTATATGAATATATAGTGCCGGACAACTGCAATATTCAAAATATATTATATATACACAGGATTTTCCAAAATGCACGTAGATAGCTGGTGGGATTCTTACTTAGAACACGGAGGAAACCCCCAAAACCTCTGTGTATATATATATATAGCGATGTACATACGATTCGAACATCAGGTTTGGAAAGTTTTTATTATATGAATATATAGTGCCGGACAACTACAATATTCAAAATATATTATATATAAACAGGATTTTCCAAAATGCACGTAGATAGCTGGTGGGATTCTTACTTAGAACATGGAGGAACCCCCAAAACCTCTGTGTATATATATATATAGCGATGTACATACGATTGGAACATCAGGTTTGGAAAGTTTTTATTATATGAATATATAGTGCCGGACAACTACAATATTCCAAATATATTATATATACACAGGATTTCCAAAATGCCACGTAGATTTAGAAGCTGGTGGGATTTTCTTACTTAGAACAGTGGAGGAACCCACCACAAAGCATGCTGTGTATATCGACCATGAAGGGGGAACTATCGATATGGAGCAGACGCGATGTGCATACGATTCGAACATCAGGTTTGGAAAGTTTTTATTATATGAATATATAGTGCCGGACAACTACAATATTCAAAATATATTATATATACACAGGATTTTCCAAAATGCACGTAGATAGCTGGTGGGATTCCTACTTAGAACATGGAGGAACCCCCAAAACCTCTGTGTATATATATATATATAGCGATGTACATACGATTCGAACATCAGGTTTGGAAAGTTTTTATTATATGAATATATAGTGCCAGACAACTACAATATTCAAAATATATTATATATACACAGGATTTTCCAAAATGCACGTAGATAGCTGGTGGGATTCTTACTTAGAACATGGAGGAACCCCAAAAACCTCTGTGTATATATATATATATATAGCGATGTACATACGATTCGAACATCAGGTTTGGAAAGTTTTTATTATATGAATATATAGTGCCGGGCAACTACAATATTCAAAATATATTATATATGCACAGGATTTTCCAGAATGCACGTAGATAGCTGGTGGGATTCTTACTTAGAACATGGAGGAACCCCCAAAACCTCTGTGTATATATATATATAGCGATGTACATACGATTCGAACCCCACACTAACCCCGGTTTGAAAGTTTTTATTTATTGAACTATATAGGCCGGACAAACTACAAATTTCCAAAAATATTATATATTACACAGGATTTTCCAAAATGCACGTAGGGATAGCTTGGTGGGATTCGTATTAGAACATGGAGGAAACCCCAAAAACCCTTGTTCGGTATATATATATATATAGCGATGTACATACGATTCGAACATCAGGTTTGGAAAGTTTTTATTTATATGGAATAATAGTGCCGGACAACACCAATATTCAAAAATATATTATATATTTACACGGATTTTTCCAAAATGCACGTAGATAGCTGGTGGGATTCTTACTTAGAACATGGAGGAACCCCCGAAACCTCTGTGTATATATATATAGCGATGTACATACGATTCGAACATCAGGTTTGGAAAGTTTTTATTATATGAATATATAGTGCCGGACAACTACAATATTCAAAATATATTATATATACACCGGATTTTCCAAAATGCACGTAGATAGCTGGTGGGATTCTTACTTAGAACATGGAGGAACCCCCGAAACCTCTGTGTATATATATATAGCGATGTACATACGATTCGAACATCAGGTTTGGAAAGTTTTTATTATATGAATATATAGTGCCGGACAACTACAATATTCAAAATATGTATATAATAGTATATACACAGAGGATTTTCCAAAATGCACGTAGATAGCTGGTGGGATTCTTACTTAGAACATGGAGGAACCCCCAAAAACCCTGTGTATATATATATATATAGCGATGTACATACGATTCGAACATCAGGTTTGGAAAGTTTTTATTATATGAATATATAGTGCCGGACAACTACAATATTCAAAATATGTGTATAATAGTATATATACACAGGATTTTCCAAAATGCACGTAGATAGCTGGTGGGATTCTTACTTAGAACATGGAGGAACCCCCAAAACCTCTGTGTATATATATATATATATAGCGATGTACATACGATTCGAACATCAGGTTTGGAAAGTTTTTATTATATGAATATATAGTGCCGGACAACTACAATATTAAAAATATATTATATATACACAGGATTTTCCAAAATGCACGTAGATAGCTGGTGGGATTCTTACTTAGAACATGGAGGAATCCCCAAAACCTCTGTGTATATATATATATAGCGATGTACATCGATAGAAACATCAGGTTTTGGAAAGTTTTATTATATGAATATATAGGCCGGACAATACAATAAATTCAAAATATATTTATAATTTTGACACAGGATTTTCGCAAAATGACACCTAGATAGCTGGTGGGATCTTAATTAGAACATGGAGGAACCCCCAAACCTCTGGTATATATTATATATAGCGATGCACATACGATTCGAACATCAGGTTTGGAAAGTTTTTATTATATGAATATACAGTGCCGGACAACTACAATATTCAAAATATATTATATATACACAGGATTTTCCAAAATGCACGTAGATAGCTGGTGGGATTCTTACTTAGAACATGGAGGAAACCCCAAAACCTCTGTGTATATATATATAGCGATGTACATCCGATTCGAACATCAGGTTTGGAAAGTTTTTATTATATGAATATATAGTGCCGGACAACTACAATATTCAAAATATATTATATATACACAGGATTTTCCAAAATGCACGTAGATAGCTGGTGGGATTTTTACTTAGAACATGGAGGAACCCCCAAAACCCTTCTGCGACTGTATATATATATATAGCGATGCACATACGATTCGAACATCAGGTTTGGAAAGTTTTTATTATATGAATATACAGTGCCGGACAACTACAATATTCAAAATATATTATATATACACAGGATTTTCCAAAATGCACGTAGATAGCTGGTGGGATTCTTACTTAGAACATGGAGGAAACCCAAAAACTCGGTGGTATATATATATAGCGATGTACATACGATCGAAACATAAGGTTTGGAAAGTTTTAATGATAGAATATATAGTGCGGACACAACTACAATATTCAAAATATTATATATTACACAGGCTTTTCCAAAATGCCACGAGATAGGATGGTGGGATCTTACTTTAGAAACATGGAGGAACCCCAAAACCTCTGTGTATATATATATATAGCGATGTACATACGATTCGAACATCAGGTTTGGAAAGTTTTTATTATATGAATATATAGTGCCGGACAACTACAATATTCAAAATATATTATATATACACAGGATTTTCCAAAATGCACGTAGATAGCTGGTGGGATTCTTACTTAGAACATGGAGGAACCCCCAAAACCCTGTGTATATATATATATAGCGATGTACATACGATTCGAACATCAGGTTTGGAAAGTTTTTATTATATGAATATATAGTGCCGGACAACTACAATATTCAAAATATATTATATATACACAGGATTTTCCAAAATGCACGTAGATAGCTGGTGGGATTCTTACTTAGAACATGGAGGAACCCCCAAAACCTCTATATAGCGATGTACATACGATTCGAACATCAGGTTTGGAAAGTTTTTATTATATGAATATATAGTGCCGGACAACTACAATATTCAAAATATATTATATATACACAGGATTTTCCAAAATGCACGTAGATAGCTGGTGGGATTCTTACTTAGAACATGGAGGAACCCCCAAAACCTCTGTGTATATATATATATATAGCGATGTACATACGATTCGAACATCAGGTTTGGAAAGTTTTTATTATATGAATATATAGTGCCGGACAACTACAATATTCAAAATATATTATATATACACAGGATTTTCCAAAATGCACGTAGATAGCTGGTGGGATTCTTACTTAGAACATGGAGGAACCCCCAAAACCTCTGTGTATATATATATAGCGATGTACATACGATTCGAACATCAGGTTTGGAAAGTTTTTATTATATGAATATATAGTGCCGGACAACTACAATATTCAAAATATATTATATATACACAGGATTTTCCAAAATGCACGTAGATAGCTGGTGGGATTCTTACTTAGAACATGGAGGAACCCCCAAAACCTCTGTGTATATATATATAGCGATGTACATACGATTCGAACATCAGGTTTGGAAAGTTTTTATTATATGAATATATAGTGCCGGACAACTACAATATTCAAAATATATTATATATACACAGGATTTTCCAAAATGCACGTAGATAGCTGGTGGGATTCTTACTTAGAACATGGAGGAACCCCCAAAACCTCTGTGTATATATATATATAGCGATGTACATACGATTCGAACATCAGGTTTGGAAAGTTTTTATTATATGAATATATAGTGCCGGACAACTACAATATTAAAAATATATTATATATACACAGGATTTTCCAAAAATGCACGTAGATAGCTGGGGGGATTCTTACTTAGAACACGGGGGAACCCCCAAAACCTCTACTTAGAACATATATGAACATATATGTTCTAAGTAGTGGTCCAGGATCTCTACTTAGAACACGTTTTGGAATTCCAAAACCAATGTTCTAAGTAGTTGTCCGGCGCTATATGTAATTATGATATACATATGTCTGCCGCTTCACACAGGGGATATAATGGTGCATATATATATATATATATAACCACAAAGAATGGAGATATAATGGCGGATATATATATATATATAAATGGAGATAACATGGGCATAGAGGGGATATTCTCCCTTCAACATAGACCCTGCCAAGTGGTTTTTCTGGAAGACCATTTTCCTCTAAATTGGTTATCATCTGGTTATTTAACATAGCCATGGAAAATCCCTTATAAATGGAGGTATTGATGGGAAAATCATCTATAAATGGGCCATTTTCCATGGCTATGTTAAATAACCAGAGGTTACTTTCCTGTTGATTAGTAGTGGTCTTTGATCATTTGGGGGCCTGCATATCGGCGAAGTTGTTGAATCTGCGGCAGTCCCGGATACCAGAGCGATGTCACACAGTGTTATTGGATTTGTGTGAATCCAATCGTAGTTTATTTTTGAATATACATCCCAGTACCGGTATATATATAATATATATATATAATATGTGTGTGTGTCCATATGTCCGTATATGAACATATATATATATATATACACATAAATGTACACACCCCACATTATATCTGCAATGATTTTTCTTCTACTCAATTTTACGAAGTAAACATATTTGAATTATTGGGATATGAAGGATCACGCATCCCATCTTTATTCATCATGTGCTTGGGAAACTCCCTGAAACCGGTAGGTATACTGTTATATGTCCATAATGTTAGTACTATAAATTATGTATATACATTGTGTATATTTGAAGTTGTATATAATCCACACGTGTATACATGTAATTATATATGTATACATATAAATATATATACATACTCGTCGCGTTCATGCACACTCGTTTCTCGTTTCTTTGATCATACACAATTCACTCTACAGCTGTCGCTTGATCAGCGTCGGTTCTTTTGTCACCTGAAAAGGCATGGGGTCACAGGTGAGCACAAATAAAATCTTGAAGTGCGATCGATGGCAAGACTGATTGTGAGGCTGAAGCAAGTAAAACATCCGAACTGTCACCACAAGAGAGAGAGTCGCCGAGACACGTCAATCATCATGGTGTCACGAGCGGACATCAAATAAACAAATGACAAAACACAGAAAAGAATCACTGAAAAGCCCCCAATCTGCAATCGCAATCAACCTCACCCTTTCACAGGGCGGGTTTCTTTGGGTCGGGACAAATTGGATGCCTGGTGATCTCTTGAGCTAGTCACCAAAATGGCATACGGAAAAGAGGTTGATTGATCAATAGCAAATAAAATGACATGATGATCAAAGACATGAACAGACAAGTAACTCCCCTCTCCTGACCAACCAACCGTTAGATGGGACCTACTCGTCGCGTTCATGCACACTCGTTTCTCGTTTCTTTGATCATACACAATTCACTCTACAGCTGTCGCTTGATCAGCGTCGGTTCTTTTGTCACCTGAAAAGGCATGGGGTCACAGGTGAGCACAAATAAAATCTTGAAGTGCGATCGATGGCAAGACTGATTGTGAGGCTGAAGCAAGTAAAACATCCGAACTGTCACCACAAGAGAGAGAGTCGCCGAGACACGTCAATCATCATGGTGTCACGAGCGGACATCAAATAAACAAATGACAAAACACAGAAAAGAATCACTGAAAAGCCCAGGCCCCTGCAGTCAGAACTTACCTATCGAAACTCAAGAGCTCACCCGGCCAACATGCCTGAACGGTTTTCCAACCTGCCTTCTCTCCCGTGGAGAGATCGTCTCTAGAAGGCCAATCAGCTGGGTTGGAATCAGTTGAAACTCTGTCAATAAAAACTCGAACTCGCAATTCAAAAATTAAATTCCAAAATACCGACACGAGCGTGCACAAGTCTGATTTGCTGGAGTATCCTTTAACTAGAGCGGACTCCACGGCTTCAGAGTCGATCAGCAAAATCAAGTCAGTGCCAAACAAACGCTCGCGGAAGGTGTGTAAAGCTAAAATAGGAGCAATCATTTCAACAGGAACAATTTGGGTCTTCCTGGGAGCCCAGTTCTTCTGCATCTCTTTAGGTATCACCTCAGAGAACTGGAGAGGAGCCTCCCATCGTCTATCAAACAGAACTGCACCTACCCTATCCGGACGAGGATCATCGTCTCTCGGATCCGGTGTAAAACCATCAGTAAAAATGACTACGTCAGGTTTCTTGATCTTCTTCATCTCGATCGGTCGAGGAGGACCAGCTCTGATAAGATGTCGCCAGTGCTCCAAAGCAAACCGCAAAGGCTCGTCCAGTGCAAAACCAGAATCGCCGACTGGGAAACGAGCGTATTGACGTTCAGAGATCACGCGCAAAAAGGCGCGCCCCACTTTTCCCCAGAGCTGGCTCGCACCAAACATCAGTTTACCTTTCAACTTCCCAGCTGTACCTGGATCCAGGAAACCAGAGCCTAAAATATAGTCGATCTCCTCGATCAGGTCAGACTTGCGGTCTTCCTTGATTTCCAAAACAAAATCGCAAAGGTTGTAGGTGACACCAAGGATTGTAGGCGATCGACTCAATTGCAGTTTTCGCTGATCAAACTTCGCACCCAGCCACCAGTGAACATGTTGGGCGATCTGATGGGCAGATTCCACAGTCTGCACCGGTTCAAAACCGTACTTATCATCATAGAAGCTGAAAGCGATCAGTCCAAACAAAGAGATGAGGATCTCGTTGATTGCTGCCGATCGGCGGTTGTAGTTGTACACGGCCGAGACCAAACCAAAGGAATGCCCGATCATCACGAAGAAAGCAGTCTTGCCAGAGGCTGGTTCCTTCAAAGCAATGACACTGAACATGCGGTGGTCAGGTCGTCTGGGAACTTGACGGTAAGCTTTTCTCTCATCCAACACCCAACCTGCCAACTCGGAGCCAGGGCACATTGCTCTGAGCTTACGCAATGCAGCAACGTTGGAGTCTGTGGACGGCAACTGAAGCTTCTCGGTGATCACCGTGGCTTGGTTGATCAGGTTAGTTGTTGCACTATCGCAACCCCTAACTTTATTTTTCTGAACAACTTCAAACCTTTGAGTGGGGATCCAATCATCCCTACCTACTAAATTAGAAACATCTTTTTGATCAAAAACCGGGCCTATGCACGAGCCTTCATGAACATCTTCCACAGTTGCATCCCAAATCTTCTTGAGGTTCTCTGTGATTGGCACAGCTTGCACACGTGCAATGATCTTCTTCCGGATCTCCCAGGCCCTACTTTGCATCGAGGCGACCGCCACAGACGACTGCTCCTTCTCATACGGCGGCCATCTGCCCGATCGCAGAATCGGCCCAACTATCGGAAAACCAGAAAGCAGGCAATGAGGAAGATCTTGATCAGCCGAATTGATGGCCGCAAGCATCAGTTTGTAGAGCACGAGATGGCAAGTAACACCCAGCTGCGCAGGTTCATGGTCCGGGACCCCCCTCAGCAAAAAGCGGAGAGGGGCACCCGGGATGCGCCGCAAAATCTGATCAGTCGCCTCGAGAGAGGACTGAGCGATCGCTCCCCACTTATGCAGAAGTGCTGAGCGCCGCTGCAGAATGTGCTCGCTGGAGGAGGCGAACTGTTGCAGAGCCGCCTGCAAGCCAGGTTCCACGGCAATCTCGGTCGAGAACGGGTGATCGATGCTCATCGCCCACAAGATAGCCTGACCAGGCTCAGATTCCACTTCCAGCAAAGGTTTCATTGCACCACGCTTGAGCTGATAGCCTGATGCCGCCGCCAACTGAGCAGTCAGATGTTGGCGATGGCCTTCCCAGTGCATGGCCTTGCCCAGCAGACGCTTGCGCTTGCCTGTGCTGAGCAGTCCGAAAGAGGACACCAGGAGCTGCAAAGGGCGCACGCGAACAGCTGAGATGGCCGCTGCCATCGCCGCACAAAGCATGTGTGGGTATTCTTGAGCAAGCTTGGTGCGGTAAACCACTTTGCCAAAGAACTCGCTGTATACTTGTCCTTGAAGAATTTCATGAGCATGATGACCCGGGCAACGCCTATGCAGAGGCGAAAAAGCCGCATGAGTCACGCACAGCGAGGTGGGCTTCATCGAGGGAGCCCCCCACGCACATTGATCAAAATGGATGAGCCAGGCGCGAGCGCACCGCAGAAGGCGTTGTATCCCACGAGTGCTCCAGATCAAGCTCTTTTCGGGGTTTTCGATAGAAAAATCACCGCCCATTTCAGCTACCCCTAAACAAACTTCGACAGTGCGATCAACAAACAGATTGCCGATCTGCGCCAGAAACCAGTTGGAGCCTGAGAGCGCGGGCAATCCCTCCGGACAGGCTGGGCTGCGTAAGGGCGGCGGCCCCCCGTCCGCTTTGCGAGCTGCAGAAAAAGTATTACATGGTGTACCACAATGAACAAAGAAAATTGCCCCCATTTGCACGAGCTGCGTGATAAAGGTCCAGCGATCAGCATCAAGGACATCAAAAGGATCTTGCACATGCTGGCTGATCATCGCGTCAATGGGGGGTAAACAAGGAATTCCCATCTGGCGGACTGCTTCTGTCAAACGAGCTGTCCCGGCAAAAATTTCCAGAAACCAAGGGCCCTGAGCTGCAACTTCATGAACGTTCCGTGGAACGTCTGCCCAACGGAGCCACTGGTGGTTCTGCTGTGCCACCGGAGCTGTCGGAGCCTCAGAGTGAGTCGGACTCTGGAGCTCCTCATTCGCCCCAGCATGGGCCCCACAAAACTGATCACTCCCACCTGGGGGGAGCCAATTCCCAGGTGGGGGAGCCGAGCTGGCTCAGTGATTTCCGTGCCATGGATGCTCCTTACCACATTCTACACAGGCATGTAGGTTGCGGCAAGAGTCGCCGAACCGGCAGCCCAGTGAACAATTGTAGAATGGGCAGCGCCGCTTGCCTGAGTATTTGAAGGCGGTGATGGCTGACCATTCATTGGCGGGCACGCGAGCGTCTTTGGAGACTTTGGACTCCTTGCGCGCTCCCTTGGGATCGGCCAAGGTGGCTTTGGCTCGAGCGAGCACGGCTTTCTGCCTTTCGCGCCGAGCTTTGTTCTTCTTGGCCTTGGGTGAAGCTTTAAAAGGTGAATCATCCTCTTCAAGAGCACGCTTGGGAGCCCGTGGTGGTGTAGAAGGAGCTTGCTGACCAGCCTGCTTGAACTTGTCCAATTCTGCGCTGCTGCGCGCATCATTCCAAAGCTGCTTGTGGTTGGCCAAGACCTCGAGCAGGGCGGAGGAGAACGTGGGAAAGGACTTCCTCTGATCATGGTTAAGTCGATGGACCTTCTTTCGGATCAGGGAGTCGACTGTGAGCAGCAGCGCCAACCCCTTGTTCTCATGCCGCCACTCTTCGAGCTCGGAGAGGTACTTCAGGGGCCCGCGAGCGGCGGTGAATTCGCAGATATTGAGGTACTCAAGAGCCACGAAGAAGGCATGAAGCTTGTCCATAACCTGGCTCTCTGAGGCAGCCGACACAGGTTGATCAACCGTGACGACCTTCAGCAAATCCTCCGCATTCTTGGAGATGCCCGCTTTCTGAACAATCACTTCGCTCCGCGTGCGCAGTTCACCCACCTGGTAGAACATCACAGCACCATGAACAAGGTAATCACGTTGGATGCGTTCGACCAACTTCCTGTGAGGTTCTCGGTGGGGCGGCAACAACACATCTGGGTGTTTGTGCACGAACTGCTCGCGGAACTCTGCATGATCCTCACCCGGAATTTCGGGTACCTTCGAAGGATCTTCTTCCATCTTGGCACGCCGAGAGGCGAAGTGCTCTTGTAAAGTAGAGCATGTCTTCCATACTGCTGTCAAATTGGTGAGTGCCAACTCCTGAGCAGCCGCGTCAGCACCAAACCGAGCTGGGTCAGGGACGATGCGGTTGAGGGTCTGCTTGACACCGGTGATGTTGTCGCCGAGCATGGCAAATGTGTCCATGGTGCGAAGGCCTACCTCGGCTGCGAGCAGGCACAGATTCTCTGGAAGCCGCTGGCGCCCGAAGACCTGCCGCAATGCTAACTCAGGAACTTGATCATCCGGGTAGGTAGTGCGATCGACCATGATGGCGACAAGCACGAGACCCGCACGGTGCTGAGCAACACTTGCTGCGGCCCTGCGCGAGTTCACCGACGATCGAGCGAACACTGATTATTTGTAGGAGCTGATGGCTGATGGAAACCCTCGGCTCCGGCAAAAAAAGAACTTTTTCACGCCACTTCTTATTGATCAGGACTTACTGAAAAAGCATGCGATCTCTGGCCTTGCTTTGGAGCAGGCTTTACAGAGCACGGATAAATCTGGCAAAATGTCTCCCACGGACTGGCACTCATCGATTGCAAAACGCCGACAGGCAGTCTGGGTGCTATCATCGATTGAGGGAGCATGAAACTTATAATCATAGTAGGTGCCAGCCCCGGGATTTTTGATGAAAAATTCCAAGTTGTCTAAATCTTGATCAGAGGCATCAGTGAGAAGAGTCTGAGCATCTTCTATCACGGGATGATTTTCTTGAACCATCTCTCGAACAAGTTGTTTGATCATGGTGGCTGGGACAGATGAACGATTACGAGTATACTTCAACACCATGGGACCAGGGTTTTTCCAATTGGCCTGTAGGCCGATCTCTTCCGTGGAGCGCCCAGCATGAACAGCAGCATCGAGCAAGGTGACTCGACATGAGTGAACTGTCAGCTTATCGACAGTTTCGATCAGACTCTTGCGATCTGTCGCAGGAATCTCCCGATCGAGCATTATCCCTTGATGTGCAAAACAACGCAGCCATTTTACTGTGCGCTGGTGAGACGGCGGGCGCTGGTCAAACTCGGATTTCGAGTTTAACTCAAACATCCAGAAATCACGGTCCTGGACCTCCAGCAGCTTGAACAAGCTCCACCCAACTTCGAGCCAGTCATTGTGACGGAACCCAACTTTGGGGACCATGAACCTGGTTCCAGCCCTCTTCCGCTCCACTTTGGTCTGCCACGCAACACCGAACAGGCCTTCATCTTGCATGATCAATTCAGCAGGCTTGACATGGATAGCATCGTCAAAACGCAGCGATGCAAAAACCATGCAAAGGAGCCACCACACAAAGATCCTCGCCTGAGCAAACTCCTTGGAGTTGACGACGATTGCTTCTAGGGTGCACACCGCTGCGATCGGGATGGGCACTGCTTCTTTCAAAGTAGTTGCGCGCGCAGAGACTATCTGATCTTGGATGGCCTTCAGCCGCTGATCGTCCAAATCAGGCAGGTCGATCGCTAGCCGAGAGGCCACCCACTTGACAGACGTCTTGAATGCTGGCACAACTGAGGGGCCACACTCACGCTGATCCAAAATCAAGCAGTACTTCAAGATCTTGTCGACTGTCATCGGGTACAGCACTACTGAGGAGGCCGCTGCCCAGTGCTCGAACTTTTCAAACGCTCGTATGTGAGCTGACATAGTTCGGGGAGCCCCTGAAAGCAGGACGATCTGCCTCAACCGCGCCAGCTCGGGGGGCGACAAGTCGTCGCTCTGCCCCTGCTGAACAAGCAGTTTGGCTGCCGATCCGGCACGACGGCCAATAGCCTCAAGCCGAGCAGCCCATTTGGCTTTCTCATTGTTTTCTTGATCGAGTAATGGTGTCAAGGAGTCGCTAGCTTGTGCTAAGCCCTTGAGCTTCTTATTTGGCGCTTTGGGGCCACTGAGCAAAGCCCTGACTCCAGCTGACTGCCGAAGTTGATCAAGTGGCGATCCCTGAATATCAGGGGGCTTGTTTTCACACAAACCAAAACCAAGCTGGAGCGCAGTTGATTCAAAGAACATCTTCTCTGCTCTAATTGCGAGCGACCAAAAATTTTCGAGCTGGCCAGAATCTTTCAACAAAACTTGAATGACTGCTGGGTCGAAAGACCCTGCCCACTCAGCTACCTTAGCTGAGAACTCTGCAGCCGAGCTGACTCCCATGGCCGATACAAACGCCAGGTTGGCCAACGGTGTCTTGGCGATGGCCTGAGCAAATGCATGGTCAAACAAGGGGAGCGACAGGATCTTAAGGGTCCACCTATCAACTTGAGCCATGATCACTCACATGGGGTGCACCATTCAAAACATGAGCAACCAACGGTGAGAAGGGCAGCAAGTTGACCACACGGTGAACACCACAAAAACAAGATACCAAATCAAAACCTAGTTATCGGCTATGGACTAGGTATCATAAAAACAGATCTCAAAAATCAGAGTCTTATTCAATTGGGGGAGGGTTGAACAACCTAAGAGTGGAGCACGAAAACCCTGAGAGCAATTGACAAACTCTACATCGAACGTGCATCTACTCGTCAGGCAACAACATCAACTCCGTCCCGTTTGCACATTCGATCACGTTTGTCTGAACAGTGAAAATGCGATGCAACGACGTCGAATGTCCACAAGAGTCAAAACTGTGATCATGCCCGCAATGCCGTGAACAGCCATCAGCTCTTACTGCATGATCAACAGTGTTCGACCGATCGATGTGATTGAGCTCCCACAACTGCACTGGGCTCACGAACCTGCAGTGCAGAGCGGTACTCCAAAAACACTCCCACTCACTTGGAAAAAGGGGAGACCAGTTTAAAATAAGGTCGATCAAGACTGTCAACTTGCGATCGCAAATAAACACGCAATCAATCCTCGAAATGGCGTGCAAAATTCAATTTTCATTTATAGAAATCCTTGAGAGGTTGAAAAAGGAAGTTTGATCAACGAGCATGCCGCAACCTTGACGCTGCTGGCGCTGCTTCATTTTGCCGAGCGGCGAGTCAGGCGCCGTAAATTGTGCCGAGCTCACCCAGTCGGTATTCATCAACCGAAATTGAGCAATGTTGAAATTAATGCATGTCATGAAACATGAACTGATGAAACAAATCTCAAAAACGCCCGACCTAGCAGTCCTCTACCTGTGCAGGAGGCCCGAACGACCGAGGTTCTGTCCTGGTCGTCAAATTTTCGGAGCCATCCAGAGATCCTGAAAGCATCTCGATCTGGATCTCAGCTGATGATGCTGATGCCTGCTGTTGAGGCTCAGCCCGAAAGGTCTGCACACGTTCCAAGAAACCTGCTGGTGTGAGGGCTGAAGAGTCAAGACGCTCCGCCCGTCTCTGTTCCAGCGACCTGCGCGTTGGAGCCAACGCCCCACCCAACCAAGAGCTAGGTGTAGGTGCCACGCCTGGCTCTGTCAAAGAGGGGAGAGCTCCATCCGATGGCAAAGGCGCCACTGTCAGATCTGCATTGCCCACATAGCCTGTGATGGCTGCAAGCCCTTTTGGCTGTGCACAAGTAGGCTGAACAGCCGGTCCTCCTGTGATAGGAGGCAAGACCACCGTCTCCTTCTCATCAGCCCGGCTGTGAGCTTGCAACGCCAGAGCTTCCGGCGGGACAATCGCACGTTCCTTCTTGAACAAGGGTGACTCGCAGATCAGGTGCAAGTTGGCTGCATTGCTCTCAACGGCCACAGCTGAGATTCTAGGTCCAGTGTCATCTTCGCGAGCTGCCTCCACGTTCACCGTCCAATGAGCATGGATGCTAGCAAGCTGAGCCAACTGCAACGCCTGGTCAGGCGATTCGATGCGGGCATACTTGGACCTGCACCAGTTTGCATTCCTGATCAGGGTTGGTCCTGACACTCGGCTGACCACCAACCACGATGGAGGCACTGCACAAGTGCTTGCCGCAACATCAAGGCGATCGCCAGCACTCAGGAACCTGAATTCTAAACGATCTGCATCTAGGCCAAAAGCGTCTTCAGATGACGTCGCCACGATCCTGCATTCAAAGTGGCAAAGAGGGTAGTCTGCAGCTACCACGACGCCACCTTCTGAACAGACGTACAGCCTGCCTCCCACTTCCCATGAACAGGCAACGACACGCCATTGTTGGAAGATCGTCACCACGAACGTGGGGATGAAGGCATTCTCCTGCAAAACGTACATGAGATGGTCAGCCACATGGTTAATCTGAACCGTCATGTCACTGTCAGAGCGATAGCCCCTGAGCTCCAGGTGGATGAAGAGGTGTCCCTCGATCTTCACTTTGACATCCACCCAAGTGGGAGAGTCATCCCGCATCAGAGGCCAGCGAAAAGGCTGAAAAGCCTCGTGCGAGAGCACCTTGCCAGTGTCTTCATCCCACTTTCCACATGGCACGGAGCCGTAGGAAGTCATGGAGCCACACAACACCAGCTTGAGGCCATCAAGGGTCTTGAGCATGAACAAGTTCATGTGGTACCCAGTGGAAGGCGACCGCACGAGAGCTCGATCGCTCAAGATATTGATCCTTGCATTTGCGTTGATCAAAATCTCATCCAGGAGCCACCCCTGGTAAGGGGACTGCAGTCTATTGTCCCGGCTATCCAAGACCAGAACTGATCTCTCATTTTCACCGGAACCAACCTGCTGCAGATGCTCGGGCAGGCGCACATTGATAGCATTGTGAGCGCCCATCTGATTGTACCTCACCGAACGGCGACCTGATTTGGCGGCCTTGTCCTGCTGCTCTCTCAAGCGCCGAGCGGCAGGCGTCTCATTGGACCTATCCACAAAATTTCGGGCAGCTTGTGTCACAGGAGCTGCTTGAGCAGGCTGAGGAGTGTGTGGCTGCTCAGCCTGACTTCCACGACCTTGATCAAATCCTTGGTTCCAAAGGTCAGCTGATTCAGGAGGAGCGGCTGGTTCAGGAGCCTCATCGTGAGCCATGCGCCAAGATCCCAAAGTGCCTGCCTCAGAGGCTTGCCCATCAGCAGCCCGAGCGGCTGGGGATCTGCTCTGCATCATTTTGGCTTGGTTGGCGAGA
This sequence comes from Cladocopium goreaui, assembly GCA_947184155.2. Taxonomy (NCBI): domain Eukaryota; class Dinophyceae; order Suessiales; family Symbiodiniaceae; genus Cladocopium; species Cladocopium goreaui. The sequence goes on from CAMXCT020000404.1 coordinate 23,717, forward strand.
GCCCGGGGCATGGCTGGAGGAAACTGAGACATGGAACCGAAGAAAAAGCTAAGTGATCACCCAGGCCCTACTGATCTATGGGGACAAATTGGATGCCTGGTGATCTCTTGAGCTAGTCACCAAAATGGCATACGGAAAAGAGGTTGATTGATCAATAGCAAATAAAATGACATGATGATCAAAGACATGAACAGACAAGTAACTCCCCTCTCCTGACCAACCAACCGTTAGATGGGACCTTTATATACATATATATATATATATTATACACATATACTATAGTACTATATTATATATATAGAGTTAAATCATTGTAACTATAAGTTAGTAACTATAGCTAGATCATGGTACTATAATTTCCGCCATATCTATAAACAATTATATAACTATCAACCACAACTATCAACTATGTAACTATGTAAACTATAAACCTGTATAATTATATATAACATGTATATATGACATGTATATATATATATATTAATGTACTATAATGTACTATAATGTACTATAATGATCTATAATGTACTATCATCTCCATCGAAAAAAACAACGACAACGCTATTCCCATCTGCCTCGGCGCGGCGCTTCTCCAGCGCCCTTCGCTTCTCCAAACCTTTCAGGCGCTCTGAGGAGGCCGCCCAGTCAGCCGCGTGCCGCTCCTGGCGGCAGAAACGGTCAACGTGGCGGTTCAACCGTGGCGGTTCAAGCGTGGGAAAACCAGAAAACCATGGGGAAACCATAGGAAAAATGGCGATTTAACAAGGAAAACCATGGGAAAATTATCATTTGACTAGGAAAACCATTGGAAAAATGGTGATTTAACAAGGAAAACCATGGGAAAATTATGATTTGACTAGGAAAACCATTGGAAAAATGGTGATTTCACCAAGAACAACAATTTGTGATTTCCATGGGGATTTATGTCACTGATTTATGATATCCAAGTTGATTTACAGCTAGGTGAAAACTCCATGGTTTTTTCTGGTTCATGGGATGGAAACTGAAGGGGGCCACGGTCCGGGGGCGCGGCTCGCAGCAGTGAAGATCAGGTGTTGTTTTCCGCGAAATGAGGAGTAAAGTGAGTAAACCAACATGAACCATGAACTATCCAAGAACTATCTGATTTATTCTGATTTCAGATGTTCACAATTCTTCACTAATATGTTCTCCAAACATGTTGGTAGAACTAGTTCTACTGCTGCTTGGGGTTGTCTTGCAGCTGAGTTCTTCGTTATGATGGGGCCATGCCGTGGAGGGCAACCAATACCCTCCGGTAGTCGGACGTGGCAATGGGAAATCTCCATGTATAAATGATGTTCCCAGCTTTTAAACCTCCACTGATATAGGAATTCAAAGGAATTCCCCATCATGTTGCGATGTGTGAACATTCCACACTCCAAAAATGAGCTCAATGTTGAAGCCCTTGGTCAGCAGAATGGAAGCTTGGCATCATAAGCGGATGAACATGAACAACTTTACACGGGTAGGCCATATGTTGTGGGCTTGTTTTTTAAACACCTCCCAAAATACCCTCTGGCCCATTTATAGATGGTTTAACTATTAAAAATGATGATTTTCCATGGCTATGTTAGTCATAACCAGAGGGTACTGTCAGCCTCCCATGTTTCATCGTTTTTCGTATGGAACTGGATCAACCTTCCAGAAATCTGAGGGGATTCCCAGCGGCAGGGGATTCCATGGCTGTCCTGAAACTTTTGGCGGCTGCTCGTGTCCACCACCAGCAATGTCTCCTGAAAAAAAAAGAAACACATCTCGCGAGGGGGTGAAGCATTGAAATGGTAGCCTCTGGTCATTGACATCAACCAGCATCAACCAGCCAAAACGCTGGTTTCATGGGATAATTCACAGAAATATCGTCGGATTCAAGGTATGAACGCTGGTGCAAACCCAGCAAGGCTCAGTTGATTGCTGGTTCATCCTGGGAGGAACTGAACGTCACGTTCCAGATAGAATCCCTAGGGATCCTGCGTTGCCAACTTATTTCATGTCATTTGTTGATGTAGAAGTTTTGTGGCATGGATTTAGTATACAGTATAAATATATATATATACACATATATCTATATATATACATGCTAATTATACTCAATTATAGAATCATTATGGTTAAATTGCCTATGAATCGACCATGGCTTCCATAACTAACTCTTAAATTATCTTAAATGACCAAATGGTGGAACTTATGGGGGAAACATCAACTCCAACATGCCGGCAAAACGTTTCGATGTTTTTTGGAGATTGTCACATATTATGTACATATATATGTATATATATATATGTAATATATATATATATATATGTATATATATATATATATATGTATATATGTATATATCAGTATATATGTATATATATATGTACAATTATACATAATTTTATAGATCCCACTACATCCGGGAAAAAAACAAATCAGATAAAGAACACCTGACGGGGAAAGCTCTCATGTTCATGAAATCCTCAAGCTGAACAGGTCCCATGTCTTCAAATGGACCTCTAGAAGCTGCTCCCGAAACCACGCCCTTTACAATCGAGCTTTGGAGACCTAAACGACCAATTCCATGTTTTTTTCGCATATCAAAAAGGTCCCCAACTCTGAACCCTACCATTATCATGACATATTTAAGTCTCCCTCATCCCCCGAAGTTGAAGTTGGAAACGCCCCATTGTCATCCATTTTCCTGCTATATGGACACTTCCAAACAGTCGTAAAATGTCATAAGTATCGTCTCGTTTCTGTTCATCTTCCCGTGCTTGGAATACACCCACGACACACATGGCCTGAAGGTGAAAGCGGACCTTCACCCCGTAAGGCTCCAACGCCTGCACAGGTGGTCTTTCCAGGAGGGTCTGTGAATTTTCTCAAACGCCTCTGGTAATGTATTAAAAAAAAACGGTATATATATATATATAGATAACCCATTGACTTCGAAGATTTATCGGATATTTAAAATTTTAAATGGTGATTTTTCCTATATGTTCAATCACTAGAGGGATAATGGATGATGTTTTTTTTCATGGGAGTCCGGAGACTGGAGACACGGGAAAAAGTCAAGCGCGGGTTGCGGCAAATGTGCCATGGTCATCCTGCCATCATTAAGGATGCCTTGCCATGATTAAAATCCCTACAAGGTGGTGCCCCAGTTCGTTAGCTAAGTTGGTGCACATAACTCCCATGTCACTATGGTTTATGGCAGATATAACGAACTAGTTTTCATGGGGTTTATAAACCAACAAACATCACTGGGGGGCACCATCCTGTTTATGACAATATGATCCACATGGATCTGCTTGAACCATTCCAAAAAGGACACGTGCTGGGCGAAAACTTGGCGATTTGATCGGATAGACGGATAGACAGTACATACCCCCAATATGTGGGTACCCTCTGGTAAACGTTTAAATAGCAATGGAACGATCCACCATTTTTCATGGGAAAATCCACTATAAATGGTGATTTTCAATAGCTACGTAACAAATTACCAGAGGGTCCTGGCCATGAACTTCATGCCATTGAATCAACTCAACGTCCTGTGCCTGTTGCCAACAGCTCAGACACCAGACATGGGAATCACTAGGTGAATAATACTGACAGATCATCCCATAATCATCCCATTCATATTCCATGCACATGAACTATATATAGATATGCCATAAACCATAGTTAACCATGGTTAACCATAGTTACATTAACCATAGTTAACCATACTTAGATATATCAGGCTATTTTGGCAACAAGTTCAGTCGTCCTGCTCCAAGAAACGACGGCCAGGACCCACCAGAACCACCTCAGATCAGGCAAAAGCTGCCAAACAGGAGCCAAGAAATGGAGAGTCTGATCTCTAGCCAGTACGAGTTGGGATGATTCTTGGTGGTGATGATGTGTATATATATAATGTATATAGTGCATATAATGTATACAATGTAAGTAATGTATATAATGTATATATACACAGATACATATATATATATATATATACACGGTTCAATTGGTATTGTTTGGCAACTAAAACTAGCTAGTTGATGGTTGAGCACCAGGCCAGAAGGCCACCCCTTTTTTCCAACACAGCCGCCAAGGCGCTGGAAGACGTGTTTGGAGCTTGCCCTTGCGTCTCAAGATCTCCTCATGCCTGGACGTGTCGGAAAATTTTTAGAGCTAGAAAACAGGCGGAGATCCTACGATTCTACATGTGGTAAACCCAATAATAAACCCATCCCGAACATCACCATAAATGGGTGGTAACCATCATCCCCGTAGATTTTTTATGGGGTTGACCATGTTACTCAAGTTTTGTGTTTCAGTGGAACATGAACATAGTATTAGTATTACCATCTGGTTATTTAACATAGCCATGGAAAGATCCACGATTTTTAAGAACGGTAAACCATCTATTTCTATGGGCTATCAACAAACCATGGCTATGTAACAAATAACCAGAGGGTAAACATCACTAATATGAAAAGGGTAGTATGATTTCATATACCCTCCAGCAATCAGCCACGTGGCAAGGGTCGCCACTCCCTTTTTGAATGGAGGTTCCAGCTGGGAAAATCATCTATATATCTATGTAATTCTATGTATCTATGTACCTATCTACCTACCTACCTATCTATCTATTCCAATCCAATCCAATCCAACCCAACCCAACCCAATCCAATCCAATCCAATCTATCTATATAAACAACATATTTTTGCAGCACGCTACGTAAAAAAAAAAAAAACACCGGCGAATCATCAGTGGTTTGAGAAAACCATGGCCGGAACTAAGAGGCCATAAGTAATGATGAAACATCTGTCCATCAATGATACATTAAATTTGATGATCTTTAGCATTGGCAACAATTGGCAACTATAAATTAGTTGCTAAAAACAAGTGCCATATATCATGTATCATATCTATTCATATCTCATATCTATTTTTTAGTGCCAATGAAACATATCATAAACATATCACACTTTCTGCGCAAAAAAGCACCGCACAGAAAATCTGCCGTGCCCCAGCCGACCTGCTGGTGCAGGTGCTCAGCATCCATTGCCGGAAGAGGCCTGTGGCCTACGATGCAAAATGCTGGCAGGTTTTTCGATGGATTGAAGCAGCCAGCAGATGTTTTTTTTTGATTTTCCTATAATAAGTGGATAGTATAACCGTTGGTGAACAGGATTTTTTCGTACAAGTGGATAGTATAAAACCTGTAAGTGGATTACAAACAGTATTGGATAGTATAATCTGGCTATACGTGGGTCATGATCATCTCCAGTATATTAATAATTGATTGGAATCAACAGGAGCTTGAACACTGCAAACCTGTGGATTGAAACAACAAAAACATGGTGATTTTGCGGGGATCGCCGCCGCCGCGTTTCTGAGGCTGAGCAGGCTGGTGGGCGGCTTGGACCTGGAGTACGCGTCCTACGAGTTCCTGCGCGCACCCTGGCCAAGAAGGCTGCAGGCAGGTCTGCATCCGTGAAGCGCGGATGGCACGACTGGTAGTGCTGGAAGGTAGCGAAGAGGTCGCTTACCCGGATGCTTCTCCCACATCTCGCGCAAAGCCCCTTGTGCAAGGTTGCACGGCACTTGTTTGACTAAAGAAGACGATTCGATGCTATTTACTGCAATATTATATATATATATATATATGTAGTGGGAAACATATATTCCTTGAAAGTCATCTTGTAATCAGCTGACAGCAGCGATTTTCACTACACAACTTACAGGGTGATGTATTGGCCTGGATGGGTACAATGACCCAGGGTGAGAATGCAGTGAATCAATCTTAGATACATACTGCATAAAAGCATATGTTTCAGCAACATCACTACATTTTTTTGCATTTGTTAAACCAGATTAGACCAGCTAATCGGCTAATCGGCTCTAAATTTCCATCATTTCGTGACATCTTACGGCAAAAGATGACTGAACTGGACGCTGGTTGAACCGCCCAAAAAAAACCGGTTGGTGGATCGCCAATGAATGGTTTTTTGGATCAATAGTATGGAATAGTACTATATATATCCAATAGAATCTAATTATTATCATCATAAAATGTTGGGGATCTAAGCAGCCGGAATGGGCGAGGAGTCGTCAAGCTGACTGCAGCGGTGACTGCGACGGGAACGTTGAACTAACGAACTTTTGATGACTGTTGGTGATAATTATATACATATGTGTGAAACGTTCCCTGGGAAACATAGATCCCCTACATTTAATTAGCTTTTGTTAGATATTTGGGAAAATAATGATGTGTGAAACATAGAATTGGTGTTTTTTTTTTTTCTGGGACATAACTAACATATGTTCACCTGTTTTTGAAAAAATACTTGTCTTTGGGTGATAATTATATATTATATATATAATTATATCTATGACATAATTTTCACCATGTTTTGGAGAACAACATTATGTCACAAAGGAACATGGGGATATTTGGTTTCAACTCGCTTCATTCAATGATGTGTGGTTTCCACTTTAAGGTGCTTCATGGTTTGCGGATTCCTTTGGCCAGAGACAATTCATCATCCCTGGTATGTTACATATAATATATCATATGTAATGTTCAGAATTATATAGATATTATATATATATATAGTATGTATAGAATTAAAATCATATACAGTAGATATTACGTACTACAATTTACAAATATATGATATACCATATGTAATGTATAGAATTATATAGATACTTATACATTATTATAGAATTAAAATATTATCTATGATCAGATAATTTATAATGATAATGATATTATTCATCTATGATCTATTATCATATCATATTTATTCATTAATTTATACATTATTATAGAATTAAGATATTAATGTATAGCAATAATATAATATGAATATATATACTATAATATGAATATATCATATACTATCATTTGCTATAATTAATATAAGATATTATGACTTATACATTTGCAAATGATCAGTCCCATAAACTCTAATTTAATGAAGATCGCAAAAGGTCGCTAGTCATGGTGACCTGGTGACCTCAGCGGCGCCCCGTCTGTGTGAGGTCACCATTCCTAATGCAGCCAGAAAACAGCATGACAAATATCATTTTAGATTCTGGCAAAATCATGCTACACTATATATATATATATATGTATATTTATATATAATAATGATGATAATAGTATATATATATATGTAATTATATATATATAATAACGATGATAATAATATTATCATATAATACTATATATCAACCAAAAGGGCTCGGTTTGTGCTTGTACATAGATGGGCCCTGAAATTCGTTAACTTGCTAGCTGACTTGCAACTGACCACTTAACTAATCCCATGGCGCATCGAAGTATAAGGCCTTGCACATATCGTTCTTTTTGGACACTCCAAAAGGCTCCTTTTTAGCGTGTCTGCGGCAGCTTCGTTCGAACATTGCGATTCATATAATATGGATCTGTCTGAAAATAGGCTACCCCATTCCATCCCATTCTGATTGGTGGTTGACCTACCCCTCTGAAAAATATGAGTTCGTCAATGGGAAGGATGACATCCCATAGTATCCCATATATTATGGAAATTTATGGAAAATAAAAGCCATGTTTGAAACCACCAACCAGCATTGGTTTAGACAGTGCAGCCAAACCACCATGACCATTGGAGCCATTAAAAATACCCCTATCCCATCTCATTATAGGCTGATAGGTTTCCCAATCCTATGGGCTATCATAATCCCCAGTAAACCAGGTAGGATTAAATCCCCTATAGCAATCAATTCACCAGGGTATTTTGTTCATGGCTCATTGGGGGATTGAGATCACCGACGCCACCATCCCGATGCCGCGTCGCCTTCTTTGCCTGTTTACCTTGATACTCGGACCACTCCTGACGGAGAAATATGTCACCCAGTTCTCTCAACAAGGCCGCCTTTAAGGACATGGTGACATGGAATTGGCAAGAGTGAAATGGTCATTCATGATTATTCATATAGATTAATACATAGTAATGTTCAAAATATGTGATTTTTATAAACACAAAAGGAATTGTTATGTTTCAAGACAAATTCAACGCAGGAATCGACTGCTACAAATAGAAACTTTGAACCAACCTGACGTTCGATGAAACCGAAAGCTTACAGCACCTTTGGACAAACACGTGGGTTTATCTCAAACAATAGACAACATGTATTTTCACACATATTGCATTGGCATCGTTGTGAACCACCCCACTGCAAGAACATGCTTAGCAGTTGGGTTTGCACGGTTTGCATTCCAAATTGAGATACAAGATAAAATATATTACAACAGAGAAAACAGAGAGCCCGAATTTATGCTGAATTCACAGGTAGATGATCACAAGTGGCCCAATTGTCAACTTGTTCCCGAAATGTTCATGGAAATTTCCATGTTGGACGTGTCCGAATCACAACTCTTATCTATTTATTGCGGCTTAAATCATCTAAAATTCCCAGATTTTGGATGGTTCACATCTCCATCCATACACTGCCAATTCTTGTTGCTGCGTTGACTGCGTTGGTGAATCCCAACTATCATGTGCTTGGGAAACTCTTGCTACTTGACTCCTATGACTCCTAGTTGATCAAAAAGAATAAATATAGATACAGCCACAGCTCCCTCAAACATTCCAACTTTTTGATGGTTAGTCTCCTCAACACCTCATTTTTGTTGTTAAATCATGGGTTTGTGGTTTGTCTGAAAATACGGTTCATCTAAATCCATTCGTTAGTCATCATGTTTCCAATAAAAAATTGCCATTTACAAGGTGTACCCAGTGTACCCCATTTTCAGACAAACACAAATATAAGATTTATGATGGCCGTTTCCAGCTACAAGCTTGAAACCAATGATTAATTAAACATGTGAAAAAAAGGTGAAATAAATCTGCAAAACATGTGTTTCAAAAATGCATGTTGAAAAAAATGTGAAAACATGCATTTCAAAAATGTGAACAAATGTACAAACAAAATGTAAACATGTGGAAAACAAACTCACATATGTTCAATACTTTTCCTAATTTAAATTGAATAAAAAATACATTCATTGTGAATCTATTGACATGAATCATTGAAAATGAATGTAGCCTATGTGGAATCCTAATATTTAAGTTTAAATATTCTATAATCTAACATTGAATTTCAATTGACACCGGGGGAAAAAAAAAACTATGTCTGGAAAAAAAAAAACATGGAAAATGGAGCCAAGAAAAGGAACTTGTCAACTGCTTTTTTTTCACATTTGTTCACATTTGTTCACATGTCTTTTTCACATGTTTTTCACATTTAGTTTTTTTCACATTGTTGAAATGTTTTTTTTTAAACATTGTTTAAACACAGATTTTCAAAATGCGTTTTTTCCCACATTGTTTTCACATTTCTTTCACAGAAATGTGAAAACAATGTGAAACACATGTGAAAAAAAATGTGTTTTAAAAATACGGTTTTGCTCTTGGAAAAAGTGTGAAAAAACAAGCATTTTGAAAATGCATTTGGAAAAATTATGAAAAAAATGAACATGTGAAACAATATGTGAACAAATGTGGAAAAAGAACATTTGAACATCCAGTTGGGAAGGTGCAACTCTGAAATCTCTTCTTCAGGTTTGATTTTTTAGGGTCCAGTTTTGCTGCAGTTACTTTGCTGCCTGCCCAACTTCTGCAGGTTGAAAATCAGAGAGGAGCAGTTCAAATCGATCGGAAGTGGACTGTGCAGATCGCAGATCTATTTAATTTATCTACAGCAAAACGATGACTACCAGGAGCAATTACTTCTAAATCAAATGAAGAAGGAAAAGAGAACAAAGCTTCAAAATTACTGCAAACAAATGAATTTGCTCACGTTTCTGACACTTTTAAAATACATGTTTTTAACATTTCAAAACTAATGCATTTTTAAAGCACATGTTTGTTCACATTTGTTCACAAACTACTACAACCCTTCTGTAGCTCAGTTGGCCATCATAATATACGATAAATACCAATGATGATCGTTCTGCAAAGATGTTTTAAATGGATATACTCAATTTTATGGATCATAGTTCATCTTGTTCAAGAATGGGGACATATCTCAAGAATGGGGATATATCTCATAATATTCATAAAATCAACAAGTTTTTATCGCCAATATCTATGTCCAAGTTTTGTATATCGCCAATTGTTCAAGTTGATTGTTATCCCAACTGGCTGGTGGTATACCTACCCCTCTGAAAAATATGAAAGTCAGTTGAGATCCTTCTTCCCAATATAATTATCCCAGATGCTCCATGTATGGAATATTTACCTACATTTACCCCAAAAATAGCCCAAATGTACAGTAGGTAAATATTCCAGCACCATGGGTTGCATCTGGGTATGGAAAAGTAAAACATGTTCCGGTCACCACCAAGCAGCCATTTTTATAGGTGGTATAAACAATTCCCGAATGGGTGGTAACCACTATTAATAGTAACTTAGTAACCACTATAGTATATCAATCCCTACAGTAACCAGATATATTATAGGTATACCACTATTAATTCCTATTTTTATTCCTATAGTAATTCCTATTATTAACCATAGATTAACAATAGATTAACCATAGATTCACCATAGATTAACCAGGAAAATTCCATGGTTCCAGTCACCACCTAACCGTCCTACCACGTTTTTCCAACGGCCAACGGATCGATCGAAAAATTTCGCTTCGCCTTGGGCGACATCTCCGTGGAGTCCACCGAGTCCACCAAGCTTCCGTTCTCGACGCTGGAGGCCTTGCCGGCCTTGCCACCTGAAGCTGAAAAACACAAATGGTGGTGGGTTTGACATGTATTACATATATATATATATGTATATATGTTTATATGTATGTATATATATGTATATGTAGTCGTGTATTATATAATATTATATATCATGACAATTCATGACATATAATGTACTTTATGTCGGATAAAAAGATAGAGAGTCAGGGAGATAGATCGGATAAGAACAGATTAGATTAGATAAGGAATAAGTATATATATATATATTTAGATAGAATAGATACTCCTTGATAGATAATAATTGGTTGCGAGCAACTCAGAACCAAAGGAATAATAAATTACAACCAACTGCTCCTGTGCATAGCTAGAAAACATTTGCGCGCTATCCAAGCTGCACCGTGAAAAAAAGATACCAAAACATTGAGGTTCAGATTGACTTACAACCACTAATTTTAGCCATAACTCATCACTCCCTGTCAAGATATGTCAAGGATTTTCAAGGCCCCTTGGCGAAAAGGTCTTACCCTCAGCACCAATTCTCGGGTAGACTCATCCCAGGAACGAGCCTTCAGAACTGCTGGAGGCATCCGAAAAGACGTCCTGGTCGTTGCTGCAACGCGGAGAACGACCACACCGCGTACCCTCCGATGTCCAAAAGGCAACGGGAAATCCCCAAAAGGAGGGAACAGCAATAAACATCACCTACACTTGGTGACTACCCATTGCCACGTTTGATTGTCAGAGGGTACAAAACTTCATGGATCTTGCTTAATTGTGGATGAAAACAATCTCTTGATGTCACAAAATATGGGATGTGTATGGATATGTATCATCAAAGAACCGTCCAGCAAGGGCTCGCACAACCTCTCGATCTGGACCCATACCCTCTGGTAATTTAACATAGCTATTGAAAATGTTAACGTAGCTATTGAAAATGACCATAGAAATAGTGGATTTTCCCATTAAAAATGGTGATTTTCCATAGTTATGTTAGTTTACCAGAGGGTAACCCCAAAGCTAGGATTTCAATCTTGGCTTTCTCAGGAGATTCCCAGGATTTAAATCCTGGATTTGTCCCAGTTCCATGGTCAGGTCTGGTGAATGGATCCCCAAAGAGTGGGGGAAAAAACCCTTGACGTCTCTGAGATGGGAAGCTTAGGGCATGGCAAATGACAACCACGTTTGCCAAACAAATGATTTACTCGATGAACATGGGAATTATATGGGGTTATATGGGGTTATGATGTTTAGACTAAACCATTTGCTTGGATTTGCTTAATTGGAAGCCCAAAACATAGAATATTATATATATATATATCCTGTAGATTCCCACAAGGTGGTGCCCCATAGTTAGCTAAGTTGGTTTATAACTCCCATAACTATGGTTTATGGCAGATATAACTATAGTTTTCATGGGGTTTATAAACCAACTTATAACTGGGGGGCACCATCCTGCATAAGCAGTGGATTTCCCTTTCCAAACATCAACATCGACTTAGCTCCAGCCTCGTACTGCCGCTGTTCCTCATCGATCTGCTTTTCCAAGGCGGCATAGTCCACCTGACTCGGACTATGCAGCTGATCAACAACTCGTTTTTTTCCAGCAAAATCACCAAGCTGTACCCTCTGGTAAACTAACATAACTATGGAAAATCACCATTTTTAATGGGAAAACTCACTATAAATGGCCATTTTCAATAGCTATGTAACAAATTACCAGAGGGTAGCCATTTTTCATGGGGAACATATGGGAACTCTGGGAGAACATCCATGGTCCTCAACCCCAATGTTCCCATCATCCAGTTCAGGGGCAGTGACAAGGCTTCCAGTGCGGGAGTCGCATAGTGTGGTGCTAGCTTGAAATTGGCGATTTTCTTCAAACGGACTTTATGATGTAATAATAACACCCATATGCTCCACGTATAGAATATTTACACACATTTACCACCAAAATGACCCAGTCATGTAGGTAAATATTCCAGCACCACCGGTTGCATCTGGGACATGGTATCTGTGGCAATCTGTGGGATGATTCCAGGAAACCATAGAGATTCCTATGCATTCGTTCTGTCGCATCGTTCTGTCGCATCGTTCTGTCGCATCGTTTTAGCACAGATCTACCACAGCTGAATGACCCAGTCATTTTTTGGCAAACATCCCACGTTTCCGACATCGGATGATCGCTCATCCATGCTCATCCCACGTGGAAACACATCGCTGACAAGGCATCGTTCCCAACCAGATTCCTGATGATTCTCCGTGAAATCTTGTGAAGCCCTTAGACTCCTTAGAAGAAATCCATAGAAATCCCCTAGTGAATGTTGATGAATATGATGAATTTTCCCATGTTTTGCTTGCTTCATTCAAAAAAATACTGGTGGCCATAGTTACGTGGGTTAAATCCAAACTTATGGTGGCCATAGGTATACGTTCTTCTGACCATGGTTATACCTTTTGAACTTTGCCCAAAACCTGACTGCGAATCGTTCTACTGGTTGGTTGATAGGTATTCCCATAATGGATAATAATCATCTCCACCAACCTACCCTATATAGAACTCCCAATTACCCTCTGGTAAATTAACATACACCCTGAAAATCATTGGGGTTGCAAGAAACTCGTTTCCACTAAAAAATTGTCATTTTCAGGGTCGAACTGTGACTTTACCAGAGGGTACTGTAACCTACAATCATCCCATTAATATTCCATGATTTTTCCATTCAATCTAGATATATAAACCATAAACATGCCATAAACAATACTTTTCCCATGATTTTCCCATAGTTTTCCTAGGAAAAACCGTGCCCTTCAAACTGCCCTTCCTGGGCACTGCCATGGATGACACCCAGCAGTGATCTACGATCCGCTGCCTTGACGCGCCGCCGCTTGCCCTGGATGATGTTCCTGGCAACACAAAAAAAACTGGGGGAAAACATGTGAGGTTTTATAGTGTTTTATAGTGTATATATATATATATACATATGGTTAAAGGTGAAACGACCCTGGAGCCGTATAAATATATATATATATATTTATATTATTATATATATATAGACTACCATAAAACACCATAAAACACTATATACTGAAACACTACAAAACAGGGGGAAACATATATAGACAAAACGCACCCTTTATCCCTTTTGTAGTGTTTCAGTACATAGATGATGCGCGGTTTGGCATTTCTGAGAAGATGTTGGGATTCCAACCATTTAACCAAGGATTTGACCATTGCAACTGATGTTCATTGGGCTTTATGTGGCAAGGCGGAGATCATTTGGCTTCTTGGGATGGGGATAGAAATGGATAGAAGCAAGCATTTTGTAGGGAAGTTTGTGATGTAACTGGATATGTTTATACTATATCTAATTGGTGGTATACCTACCCCTCTGAAAAATGATGGAGTTCGTCAGTTGGGATGATGACATTCCCAATATATGGAAACAAAAATGATCCAAACCACCAACCAGATATTGTACCTAGTCATCCTGGCGTAGACAGGATATGGACATGTCAAAAACACACTGTAAATTTCATCTGGTTTTGACAACTATTGTTCTACTTATTCAGGATGATTATATACAATTATAATTATATCGTCAGTAATATGGCAAGGTTTCTTCTCAAGCCGAGAGAAATGGTAATCCCCCTTATCAAAGGATGGGGACCATGATGTGTTTGAAGAAGTGGATCGAATGGGGCTTCGATTTTTGAGCCCTAATTCTGCAGATTCTGGCATCTCCAGACACCAAAAAATGAGTTCTGGCTGAACGATGCCTGTTTCCGTGCTTAACCATAAGATGTCGCGATGCCTCCTTCATTGTTGAAACTAATTGTAAAAATGTCTTAATGGTTGATGATAAACATACTTTCTTTTTGGTTGACAATGTTCATACTCATGAAACTTGTCAGTTATGGCTCGGCTACCACCCAAAAGATATACTGGTCAGTTGCGATCACTCAGGTATTGGTTTATAATTTATATCCCTTCGAAATCCGTTCTTAGCAAAAACAGTAACTCAACCTTTATGGCTAAAGACGCTTAGGCCAAATCACCAAAAACATACAGTAAAAACCATGCTTAACTATTGAACATCTGGCCACATCTCGTATATATTTATATACATTAAGTATAGATAAGTAATATGTGTGGAAATAAGACCTTACTCAACCCGTGTCAACCTGTTCTCATCCCCAACCCCACCTGGAGTCGAGACCTTCCAAGGTGTTGTCATCCGCATCTTCCTCCAAGAGCCTAGCGACTGGTCGACTGGCCACGGGCCACCAGGCCAAAAGAGATGCAGATCTTGGAGGTTTCGCGGTTATCAATGGAAAGTCAAAGAGTCAAAGATTAGTATTGTCTAAATCATGTTTTCTATAATTGTAGAGATGATAGAAATTATAGAAAATTATAGAAAACAATGATAGATCATCTCTACAATTATAGAAAACATGATTTAGACAATACTAATGTTTTTTTTTCAATAGAAAAAAAAGTAACAAAATACTCAAATACCACGCCAAGTAATATGAAGTTTGTTCAGGACCATAATCTCAAGTCCCGGTGATTTATCGCACGAAGACAACTGGGGCTCCAAATGGGAGTAAATGGGCATTTTTTTTTAAAAAAAATAACACCTGTAAGTTGGGATTGTTTAGCCCTATCATAACTTATTATAACTATATGGTTAAGTGGTATGATTCCACGTTAATATCCACATGAATATCAACTTACCCTCTGGTAAACTAACAGTTCGCTATGGAAAATCACCATGCTTTTCATGGGTAAATCCACTATTTCTATCACCATTTTCCAGTTCGCAAAGTGTTAGTCATTACCAGGCCGGGTATATCCACTTCTGCGTGACTTAGTGAAACTGCACCCGACCCATTTCCTGCACCCCCACGGCACCAGTTGACGGTCGAGACGGTTTCGCCCTCTTGTAGCACCCAAACGATCACCTGCCGCGAGGGGGGAAACCAAGGAGGCATTTTTTGTCTGAAGAAAGGTGGATTGAAGCAACAAAAGTAGGGATTAAACATGATTAAACCATATTAAACCATGAAACCTTGGACTTTAACACGTGAAACATCGGGGTTCAGCCAACAAACATCGGATTCCACCACCACCAGGCAGAGGATGGTAGAGCTGTTTTGAGGTTCTTTCTATGCCTTTTGGGAAGCCACAGACCTGGCTCCTTGCCAAAGGAAACCATTCTGGTGCGAAAAAATCGGGACGCAAACTTCTTTTTTGAGAAACACACACAGGTTTGTCCTCCAAAAGTCCTGCAACATTTGGACATCCCGAACTGATGACTGAGTTCAAATGGTCTGGGTCAAAATTCAAGACACGGGGCACCGCAGTTGGTCATCTCCAGATTTTTTTGGCATGAATTCAGCCACTTTTTGGTGGCAACCAAGGATTAAAACCATTTAAAGAGGCAGCCAGTTCTGCACCTTTCAGAACCCCATAAAGGGTCCTCCATCAATGGGCGAAAAAATCGGAATTTCGGCTGCTTGGTCCATGGTCCATGGTCACCATGATCCCGGATGTCCGGCCGGCGCCTCCGGGGTGCTTTTGGATGCAATGGTTTGCCAGCCATCCATGTCAATGCGACCTCAGCTCGCGACTGGGATCCCCTTGGATCAAAACCACTGACTGCTGGACCTTGAATTTTTATACATTGATATTGGGGGACCTATCATCAGGTGCAGTGACCACTTGATCAACTGATATAAACTGATGTAAACTGATATAAACATATATAAACATATATAAACTGATATAAACTGATTGCTGGCAGAAATCCCAACAACTCCCAAACATCTTCAAGTCTTGTTGGGGATCATCAGAGAAAAATTCTGTGGCTGAAAACAAGAAGTGAAACCGCACAGCACCATATAAAATCCCATCATGGTGTATCATCATTTTCCCTCTACACATCCGAACATGCCATAACTTGGTACATTGTCCTATTTCCGGAAAGTTCCAGAAAAGCTATCTTATAGTTTGTATGAACATGGAGTATACAAAACCAAAATGGTCATTTTCTAAGAAGGACAAATAGATGACCAATGGATTGAGGGGTGCCCAGCTTTTCAGACAAGGCCATAACTGGTTGGTGGTTGACCCCTCTGAAAAATGATGGAGTGAGTTCGTCAGTTGGGATGATGACATTCAATTCCCAACTGAATGGAAAGTCATTCAAAATTCCATGGTTCCAGTCACCACCAGCCAGATAATGTTGGAATGATCCTCCAATGAGCTGCAACTGCCTTTTGGTCTCTTGAATCCATGCTCCGGCTAAACGGCTAAAGCTCCTGGAGTTGCCGCGAACATAGGGCACTGGTGGTTGGCTCCCTGTGGATGCAGAAGTATGGAACCTAGCCCAGGATGAAATTCAGCTAGGTGACCGCAATCAATCTAGATGAATTATATAAAATATGATATACCATCTGGTTATTTAACATGGCCATGGAAAATCCCTCATAAATGGAGGTTTCTAGCTGGGAAAATCATCTATAAAATGGGCAATTTTCCCATTTTCTATGGCTATGTTAGTCATAACCAGAGGGTAATATTATATTATATTATATTATATACTTCAGCGACTTGAAATAAGGCTATTTCCTGGTTGGAGTTACTCCGACATTGCTCACCATTCGAGGTCCTCATGCCAGCTTTGGATCTTTTTGGATGGTTGGCATCGAAGAAAGGGGCGACTTACTGGCGCTAAACGTAGGGATTCTTTGGGAAGGATCCAGAATAACTATCATCCCAAAAATAACAATATAACTATCAATAACTATGGATAATGATAGATGGGATGATAACTAGTTATTGATAGCTATTGATAGTTATTGATAGTTATCATCCCTACCAATAACTATTAATAATGATCCAGAATAACTATCAATAACTATCAATAATCATCCCAGCAACCCCCAGTCCCATCCAGCAACCCTACGTAAAACGCAACGCACCAGTAGGACCCAGTCAGGTGAATTTCTCTTTCAGCCAACAGCCAACAGCCAATCTACAGCTCCAGAGGTCCTCCTTTGGCAACAAAGGCAAGCCATACAACTTGGCGCAGGTGTCGTGGAGCAAGTTCCGCCGATCCTCCTGTCAAGTTGGTTCAGTTTGAAAACACCACGCCGAAGAAGGAGGATATCCACGATTTCGCTGGAGCAAAACATAACTGAGTTATGTGAGTTATGTTAGTTCTAATTATAGTAACTATAGTGACAATAACTATAGGACAATAACTATAGTTATAAAACATAACTGAAGAAAAAGGAGTTTGAGTTTACTTGATTTGGCCGTGACAAGTTCACTATCGGATTTCACCAGCCAAACTGGCGAGGAGACATGATTTTCGGACAACAAAGATTACGATGTATCCTGCTAATCATCAAGATTCATCAAGCTCTTTTGCATTTGAAGATCTGAAGAATCTATGCAAAAACATGATCATTTCGAAGCAGTGTCTGAAAGAGAGGCTGGGAAACATATGCAAGTTTAGAGATGGTGGAACATCACTTGTGGTTGAACATCAGCGGCCAAGATGGTTGTCCAATGGGGGTTTCCTAAACCATGGGTACCCAAAAATGGATGGTTTAGAATGTAAATGGAAAATCCATCTATATAAATGGATGATTTGGGGGTACCCCCATTTTGGTAATCTTCCAAATCACAGAAACCTCATGGACGGGGCTTGAGTGTCTTTGGATGGAATGATACAGGAAAGCCATGGAGTGTCGTAAGTTGCCTCAAATCATCAACCCAAACAACTCAGTGATTGTGCAAAAATCCCACCAGGGTTATGTAAGCTCCTCCTACACACCTGACTTTGTCCGTGACCATCATCTGGGGGTTCCATGTAAGATGTTCAGTGAAAAATGGTCAATGTATAATATATAATGTCAATGAGTATATTCTGTCTGTTCAATTCCAGCTTTGCTCAACAAAAAAAACTGTTTCTTGTTGGAAAAAAGCAGGGGTCAATTAAGCGTCCAACCGTCCTCCCAAAAAACCGTCACCTTTTAAAGAGCGCCCTGCCAGCACTGCCAGCCTCACTCATCTCTTGCCAGATCGGCCAAGCTTCCGGGGCCTGAACGGCCTGTGGCGTTGCAATTGGAATTTTCTGGGGGATACCAAGCCTGGAGATGATGTCTGTTATGGCTATAGAATATAATATGATTATATATATATATATACATTATAATATATATATATACATATTGGCTATGGTATGGTTCAAAATTGAAAACCGTACCCGAGCCACAGAACTTAGATGAATTCTAGTGAATGGGTCCAATCGTCAACTCCTTGGTACTGTGAGTTGGCTGCGAATCCAAATAAAACCACAACCACAGAACCAAATCATAAGTGGATCAAAGAAACCAACACATTCCTATTCCTATGCTAAATGAACTACAATACATTGGATTTGCTGATCTGGCCACCCCCAAAAAAATAAAACATATCCCGGATATCCCCTTTTAAAGGATTCCCCCATATTTCTGACTCAACAATCTCATTGGGAAAAAATAGACAACATCTTCAGAAAATCATAGGGCTTTGTAAACCAAACCATCATGGGAATCCATGGGACATCTTTCAGGATTGATGGGTCAGCAATCCCTACTTCATGGCTCATCCCACGAATCGTAAGCTAGTTCACCCCACTTCTAAGTGGAAATTCCCTTTATATATGTATATATATGTATGTATACTTATCCCACCAACAAAAGAAGGGATGTGAATCACCTACTTACTCCATAGATATCCCACATCCATCATAGAAATCCCATAGAAACCTCATAGAAATCCCATGGAAATGACCACATCTCCATCCCGCCTCTGCATAGCTAGAGTGCTCGGTGGCGTAAGGGAAATCCGAGCCCCACCTTGTGGTAAATGGTTGCTGTAAATGATGGTGCTTGCCTGGTGGTTAAACGATGTTACCCTCTGGTTATGACTAACAGTTTGCCATGGTTTGTTGATGGCCCATAGAAATAGATGGTTTACCGTTCTTAAAAATGGGTGGATTTTCCATGGCTATGTTAAATAACCAGATGGTAAATGCTACTTAAGGATTTTAAATGATGTTACATGATGTTAAATGCTACTTAAATAATGGAACACAATGTGATATTAGAAATGCTACAGTGATCTCATGTAATATCAAGGCCTGTTGATGGTGCTTAGGGCATCAGCTGTTGGACAAATCGTTGGTAATTTCCTGAAAAAATGACCACCGAGAAATGGTTTTGTCTTAAAACATATCTTGAAACATATGATACCCCAAATCCCATATTAAGATATTTCCGTGTTAAATTTAAGATGTCCATGTTAAATATGGCTACCCTCTGGTAAACGTTTACATAACTATGGACAAAAAACACCATTTTTCCGTGGGAAAATTCACTATAAATGGTGATTTTCCATAGTTATCTTAAATTACCAGAGGGTAAGATATTTCCATCTTAAATATTGCTATTTATCATCCTGGGAAAAAAAATATATATATATATATGTATATATATATATGTATATATATATACTGTATATCCCACATTCAGTGGCTTTATCATCATTTTTCATCCTTTTCCATGTTAAATAGCAACTCTTGGGATATACCACATCTTCAAACACAGTCTGATGGACTATATGGATCCTGGAATCTCCTGGATGTGTCAACTCTTGGCCCTTAAACTGACACGTCTAAGAAGGTGACTTGGCCGTGACAATAAGGCAACTCCAACGAAAATCCCATGGTTTATCATCATATTCCCATCTTTTTTTCATATGACCCATAAAAATGCACAGTTTCAGATTTTGAGCATGAAAAAGGTGCATTCCGTAAATATACCCAACCCTTTTTCATACATCACTCACCTGCTTTTGAACTGGGCCTCCCAGCAACAGCCGCTGGGAGCCAAAGGTCTTTAGCAACTCCTGGGCGCTGTGGCGACCATCGACACCCACCCTGTTGCGTTGTCGTTGTTGTGGGATATGCCATTTATAAATATACTTAAACCAGATTATAGAATTACATACGCAACATATTTTAAATATTATAAATGATTTACATCTAAGCCTGGACCTTCAAGTGATACAATTATTTTTGCTCAATTGGTTGTTGAGCATTTTTAAGGGTTTCGAGCAGATTTTGGGTATTTGAGTCAAATCGAACAAAATGGCCTCAATCGAGCAATTTGGGAGGTTGCCCAGACTTGCTGCCATGTGGCCCTGGAAGAAGGTGAAATATCGATATTAATCAAATAGGAATCAATAAATTGATGGCCATAACCTATAAATATATTATTATTGTAGATCTATTATATCATTTCAACATCTATAGGTGGCTAGATCAGTACTAACTCAAAGCCCTTTCAACTTTGAACCGTGTTGACCTCTGATGGCTGCTGTCATGGCGGCTGCACCCAGCCAGGCACATCATCAGCATCGGATGTAGCCTGGGGATTGTTGGATGGGATTTTGTCCTATGGAATCCAAAGAACTCCAGGGTAATAGATTGAGATGTCGAATCCATATATTCCTTGCTTTGCCCAACTGGCCCCACTTTGAGATTTGCACCTGCTGTGGCACCCATAGAGGCAAAATTCGAATGAAGAGCTTCGTCCTGGTGTGCATCGAGGTCCACACCCCCTGTGCTGATTTGGGGTTTTTATAGTTGATATTTATATATATATATATCTGTCTACCTATCCATCCATCCATCCATCCATCCATCCATCCATCCATCTATCTATATCCATCTATTGATCCATCTAGTACTCTTTCCATCTATCCATCTATCCATCCATCCATCCATCTATCTTTATCTATCTTATAAATATGTATCTATAAATATCTATCTAAAGAATATGATATCATGCATATCCATAGCAGCCTGCATGGCCCTAGCTGTTGGATGCCTATATACATACCATGGCATATATAATCATGCACATCTATAGCTCACACTTGGCTCAAATAGCTTCCTGGATCAACGTGTGGCAATGGCGACCGATGTTGCCACTGCTTGGGAAGCGAACGTGGGGATTCGACGTAGGGCCCTGAAACACCAGTTGGTTGCCTAATTGAATTAGCTCCAAAAAAGTTTTATTGCATTATTTTATTTTGAATGGTAGCATCTCAAAACTTGAGGTTGACTATGGCGTCAGAAAAAGGTTCACTCGTGATTCAATTGAGCTCAACGAGCCCTTGCTGGAACCAGTGGTCCAGCACTTGGGCAGCCGTGTTAGCGTTGACACCTTGTACATGCACATCGAGTCGCTGTATGGGTTAATGGAATGTCCATGCCCAAGTCTCTAGACCCAATCATATGATATTTTTGGTTTCTTACATATCTCATATATGCCAATTCTTACATCCAAATATGTTTTATATTTATAAGGATTACCCAGCCCAGGACATTCTATTGCTATGCAAGCCTGGTCATTGAAGCGATGCCTGTCAGTCTTCAACCGTGCAGCCAGCAGGCCCCACAGGCCACGTTTGGGAGCCATTCGCCGGTTGATGCATGTGGCAGGAATTCCAGTACCAGAGGAACCGCAAAGGGCTCGACAAATTGGTGAGGCCTCTTCATCCAGTGCAATCTCAGATTCGGAAGATTCGTCCAGTTCTGGTGAGGATTCAGACAATCATGATGTTGCCCCAGAACCAGAGCCCACTCCAGTAGAACCAGATGCACTCCCATGTGCTGAAGTTCCCATGGATGAGGAATCCCACCCACCGGTCCTGCCAGATGAAGTGCCTGTCCAGGAACATGCACTACCTGTTGGTGAGAGCCGGGTTCATGCGGATGATGGTGGGGGAGCTTCATCGGGGGCTGCAGATTCCAGTGATTATGGGGCCACACTTACGCCATCGACTCGTGAAGGACCACCCAAATTCATTGACCAGTTCTTTTTGTTGGTGATACATCTATAATATAATATGTATATATATATATAAATAATATATATTATATGTTATAGTGGTGTTTTCCAAACAAAAACATATTATATAGGAATTATCTATTGTTCCAGGATCAGTGGACCTGCAGACACCATCTCCTCTCCCTAAATGCCCCTAGGCTAAAAAAAAGCATGCTTTTAAATCGTTTTTTTTTTGGGGGTGCCCCTGCCAAAAAGGTTGTATCTATAGTTTCTTTCAGAACATAGCCTGTCATCATCTTAGGTGAGCCCACCGTCACGCCCCCAAAGCATTATAAGCATGACGTCCAGAATGTCTTTGGCTTTTGGGTATGCAAACAGTGCAAAGGGGAAGCGCGCACTTTGACCATCATGCAATCTATGCCCTGCAATGCAGCTATTGTGGAGAAGATGAAAGAGATTGAACCTTATCTTTTCTTATGCACTGAAACCTTGTTCCAAATCAACCCTCATATGGCCCCAAACAATATAGAACAAACATCTTTTTGGAGGTTGGAGGGGTTTGTTAGAGTCACCCTTTACCTAGAACAGGGGTTCCAGCCATCCAAAGGAAAGGTTGAAGCAAATCAAGAAGCAAATGGACATCCTGGTGACTCTTCAAGCCTTGAAAGAGCAGAAGGAAAGGGTTGAGGAAGCAAAGATCGATGCCTCCATCAGCAAACTTGATGCGGTTGTATCTGCACCATGCTGCCCACCTCGGACAGCTGAAAGTTTTAAGTGGGGGTATCCATATAATCAATTTATATATATATATATTTATAATAACATATATATATATATAATCGATGGGTAAGATATCTATACATGGGGATGTGTCATGGGGAGAATATATATGTTTTTTAGCGATTTGTTTTCCAACAACATACCACTTAGGCTTGGATACTGATGAGACCCAGCCCTTGAGTCCAAGTGTGGACATTGAGGAAATTGCCAAGACACTGGCAGTACCGCCTACAGACCCGACTTGCAAACAGTTGCAATTTGATCTCAAGCCTGAGACCCCGCCCAAGGAAACGGAACATCCCACAGCAGAACCGCCCAAGGTCGACCAGAAACAGTTGAAACTTGATCCCAAGCCTGAGGTGGCCCCGCCCTTGAAAAGGAAAGCCACATCCCAGCTAGAAAAGGAACCGGAGGCACCAGAGCCGAACCCTGACCAGCTTGACAAGCCTGCAACTCCCAAGCAATACCAGCCCCTGCCATTGCCTGAAAAGCCAACTTGTATTGAGTGCCCCAAGAAGAGCATTCAGCCCATCAGCCCACAACAGCAGCTGCAATCTGTCAAAGAGAAGACTCAGACAGACGAACCTGATGACACTGACGACCCAGGAGATGAATCCCCAACCAAAACCAAAAGACCTAAGGCCGGGAAACCAAAAGCGAAGGCAAAGGCGAAAGCAAGGGGTCGCCCCCCCAAGGCAAAGGCGAAGGCCACTGCCAAGGCAAAATCCAAGCCAGCCACCAAGCAGACCAAAGCAAAAACGACAGGAACAAAAAAAGTTGCAGGCAAGGTGAAAAATGAGGCAGTGTCATCAACAGAGGATCCTGCTGGTGACACTGTTGAGGATCAAGCAATTGAAGAGGTTCCAGAAGGACCCCCCAGAAAGAAGTGTAGGACCAAGAGAAATCAAGCAAACAAGACAAAGTCCAAGGGAAAGAGCAAGAAGACTTCCAGGAAGGCCAAGAGAAAGAGCAAGAAGACTTCCAGGAAGGGACGCAGCAACAGCAAGCATGGCAAAGTGAAAACCAGTCCAGGTGACAACGATCCAGAGGACCCCCCGCACAATGGGAGCACTGAGGCTGATGACCGCAAAAAAAGGTACAGTAGGAAATCAGCTGCATACCATCGTGCAAAAAAACAAGCCTTACAGGAAGGTTTGGATGAGGAGCAGGCAAAGGCCAAAGGCCAAGAGGTTACCTAGCTGCCTCAAGTTTATGATTTCGTTTTTATTTGTTTGTTTTTTTGGATGATCTACGATCTATAATATAAGATCCCTCAATATCATGTTATAATATATATATATATATAATATATGTATATATATATATTAGGTCGATCTCTCGATCTATCCCAATCTCCATCTTGATTCTATTGATCTTTCTGTCCCATAGTTGTAGATAGATAGATCGATTGATCCTATATAAAATTATATTTTCCCTGTCGACAGCCCAGGCCTACAAGAACACAGAGTGACTTGCCAAGTACTCGCATTTCGTGAGTTGAGCTTTTGGAGGATTGGGGAAGCTATGATATACAATCATGGCCATCTTTGAGTGTGATTACACACTTTTGGGTTTCAGCATGCGAAGCATGCCACTTATCCTAGCTATTTGTTGCTGGGCCGTTCAAGTATTGATCCATATGCGCTGCAAGCAGCTGATGCCTGCTTGACTCTAGGCATCAAGTGCAGGTGAAAGGAAAATATGCTGCAGCTATAGATTCCTGCAATTATGTCATTCGATATTTGGAATTTAAATTTCCCATTTCCCTAAAGCCTATCTCCAAACAACCATAAAAAATCAAAGGTCCACCTCATTTTGCTGAGCCATATGAGTTGCACCACAATATTTTGTTGCCCAGCCTGAGCCCCCCAGCAGCCCACGCAGGTAGTCCTTCTCATCTTCGTGGGCTCAATGGAGCTATGGGCCTTGCGGCAGCTCTCGGCGATGGGTTGCCACGACATGTTTCTTTTTACTGCCCCAGCTTTTGGTGAGTAGACTGCACCTGTTGATATATATAATATTATATAATATATCCTACATCCCAAGCCATTTTGATCAAAACATCAGTGATTTGCGACCATGCCCAAGCGATGGGAATCTATCATCCCCAACCTCATACACCTTCAGGCCCCGAAGGTGCCATGCTTTTGTTTCAATTTGGCATGCACAAACCATTATGCATCAAATTAACATATATTGCTTTGTTCTCCTGGGGGGCCTGATGCAGGTGTTTGTGGGAATAGCTGGAACCTTAATTGGACATATGATAATTTGACAGATCAAAGCATATTATAAAACACATGGGGATAAACTCTGAGGTCATCCTCTTGACTTTCACTGACAATGTCGACTTGGGGCTACGAACGCAATTCTTTGAATGTTTCAGTGGTCAAGCTGCTGTGAGTCGTGTCTTCAAACGTGAAGGGGTCCCCACTGTAAGCTATGACATCGAGATGGCCTCTGGAAAACGAACTATGGATATAACTTCGGAAGCTGGGTATGCGTCAAACCCTCAGGATTGAATCCATGTAGATCCCTATATTAAAATATATTGATTTGTCCTATATTTGTGTACAAGAGTTCTTGCAAGGCACCCATCCCAGTCTAGCCATTGGCTGGGCCAACCTGCCGCTGCAGGCTGTGTATGATGGTGGTTCTCCAGGAAGCACCGAACGCACTGAACCTTGTAGCACCAGACTGCTCTTCTTTCACGGTGGTGAGTCGTGGAACTAGTATGCGTACTCCAATAAATCCATTGGGACGGGATGGAATTGCATTTGTACATTCCGCAAATGGTTCAGTATCAAGGCTGGGGCTGATCAAGAATCATGGGATTTTATGGTATTTTAACATGCATATACCATATATTAATCAATGGGGTCCCCGAAATAATATCCCTGATGCAGGCTGGTTTTACTATTGCTTCTCATGGTGGCCTGCCACACTATATGGTGCATGGAGCAGCCCAAAGGTAGCGAGACGGTGTTGCCTCGACACCCGAGATTTGAATGGTTGTGCAACCATGTTCTCTATGACTTTTAGCTGTATTCAATTAACTTTGTATTTTACTCACACCTGCATGTATATAATATATATATATGCATATAATTAAGTATGCATATATATATATATATCTATATATACACACATGTAAATATATATACACCACATGTTTTTACCTGAGGTTCCACCCACTCTATCCAGCCTTGTCCTGTGGCTCAGGTGTGGAAGGCGTCATTTTGGATGGCGCACTATGGCCTGGAGAGTGCTAAACGGACAATCTTCTGGGGGAACTCAGAAGAGCTGATGGCTTCGATGGACTGGGGTGGTGTTGCCATATGTACACCAACATGTTTTACCATTGATAAATATATTGAAATATATACAATTTAATAGATGATTTCAAATTATATAAATCATCTATCAAATTGTTTATATATATTATATATTATATATGGTTTGTATGCCAGGACAAAGGCCCTCTCACCAAAGAGCAGCGAGAGAAACTTTCCCTTGAAACAACCAGTGGGGGCCTCATATGTGATCCATGCATATATCATATGCATGGATTTGGAAATTTATTATTTGAAACTATTTTGCCTGGGCAGGGCGATATCGTGATCGCAATGGTGTGATGAAGTTCCAGGGAGGGAAAGATTTGAAGCGAAGTGGGTTGGAGCCTCTGGGTCCTAAAATAACCACCTTTACAGCTTATAATTTGTTGCATTCAGAATTCTTTACAATCTTAACCCCACATCAATCACACTTGGCTCAGGGCCTATCCAGAAGGGCTGGGAGTTCATCTACACCGTGTGTGGAAAGAGATCAAGGACTTACCTAGGCATTGCCTACGCCAAAAGGTACCCTGCAGTTCCCAGGCAACTGACAAGGAACTATTCCAAAGCATGCCCCTAGGTGATACTTGGCCAGAGGCAGAACTTATTCAGACTTGGGCCTACCTTTACCGCAACAAGCATTTGAAGATACCCGACAGCTGGCAAAGCACGTTGAAAGAGTTCCACGAGACTTTGATGGACTCAGTTCAATTCTTAGATATCAGCCCATTCATCAAACCACCCTGGTTCAATGAATTTCCCAACCCAATGTGTTTGTGTGTGTGTGTGTCTTGCCTGGCACGAGGTGCTGGCTGAAGATCCTGGGCGTGCTGCACTGAGGGCTGCATACTGGCAGGATGCCCAAACCCAACGGGACTTGTGATATGGTCACTGCCAGTCCTTTTTTGGACAAATTAATGAATAATTCGGGACAAATATGTGAAAATTTGATGATAAATAAGCAGCAAATCGGCCGCAAAACGGGCGCAAAAACCCCGCAAACGGGCGCAAAAACCCGCAAACGGGCGCAAACTGGAAAATTGAAAATTTATGAAACTTTAGTATCTGGCCCCAAACCATCAAACTCATAGGCTTCCAGGGGAATATGTATATCAACTTTGGTGGGCCTATGGTTATAATGTATAAATTTTCCAGTTTGCTCCTATTTTGTGGGTTTTGCGTGGTTTTGTTTTTGTGGATGATGCAAGTCTGGCTGCATAGTGAATGTGCTGTTTGTGGCAGGCATTTGATTTTCCTGGTTCAAAGGGGGTTGCTGCTAGAACTATAGATGTCAAGTTCTAGGTTCCGTTCCTGCTCTACTTTGAACGCAGGCATAGCCATGGTAGATGCCCAGTTTGCAGGGTTAAACCTTGCACAACTTGAAGAACACATTCGGGTTGCTAGCAGGCACATAGGTCGATCCCAGATTTGCTTTGATTTTCCATAGATCCCATTTTCTTAGCCTGCCACACCCTACCACTAAGGTTGAAACTGAGAAGCTGCAGGCATTGCAGCGGGATGCTGGCCTGGCAGCTGGTGTCGCTGAGGAACCAGTGGGCAAAGGACCCTTTGGTGAAAGTAGGAATTGTAACACCCAAAAAAAGGGATGTATTATAGGGTACCTGTGGTTTCCTATGATAATATGGTACCCCCAAATCATCCGTAAGATTTTCCATGAGAAATAAACCATCCATTTTGGGGTAACCCCAAAGAAATGCCACAAAAAAAAACAATATTATATATATATATATATGGGAGACCTCCCCATTATATATATATATATATTAATATATATGATATGTATTTTATGGGTATACGAATTGATGGTTGATATGGGATGCACCTATAGTTTTGGGGTTCCAGTTCCTATCAAACCCTTTCAGGACATGGTGTTCACGAAGCAGTATCGGCAGGGATGTTCATGCCGGGGCATGGAAAGTTTCCTGTTGGACATGCTGTTGAATCTGAGTTACAACTCCTTGGCCATACCACTACTAGGGGTGAAGTTCCACAGCAACACAGTCCAGGGTCTGAGGGTGTCCCACCAGTACCTGCCACAGTTCCTGAGAGTGTGATGTCGCCTGCCACGCCAATGACAGTGGCCTATGCACCTGCCCCAAAGGTAGGGTCACCTACCACGCCAGTGCCTGTAGTACCTGCAGTACCTGCCCCAAAGGTAGGGTCACCTGCCACGCCAGTGACAGCGCCACCTGCAGTACCTGCTGCAAAGGTAGGGTCACCTGCCACGCCAGTGACAGCGCCACCTGCAGTACCTGCTGCAAAGGTAGGGTCACCTACCACGCCAGTGCCTGTAGTACATGCAGTACCTGCCCCAAAGGTAGAGTCACCTGCCACGTCAGTGACAGCGCCACCTGCAGTACCTGCCCCAAAGGTAGGGTCACCTGCCACATCTGGGGGTGTTGCAGTGGGGTCGCCTCCAATTAGGGGAAGTGGGATGTTTCAGGGTTCCAGTACCAATTTGGCAAAGCCTTCATCACCTTCCCCATCGGTGGCCCCTTCATCAACGACTTCAAAGACTTCCTCGAAATATGACAAGTACAAGGATGGATCATATTGGAGGAAACTTGCATATGTTTAAACAAGCAATGATATATATCTATCTTGATCATTTTACCTCATCTTATTTTGTCATGTGTTCTTCCTGACCCCATTAAGGATGAAGAGATACTTTGAGCCGGATTCTGGCAAATTGGCCTGTTCCCAGCAAGCCTTGGAGATGTACCGGGACCCGGAGAAAAGAAACATGTTTGCACATATGCATTCCTTAATATCCATTGAATCTAAAGGGACACATAGGGGTGGCTGGCACATTTGATCGACCGACTGCCCAAGGAGAGGAGCTTCGAGCCATGCTCTTGCAACATGGGTCATTCAAAGAGGTTGAGGTTCAATTGGCCAAGAAGTCCAAACAAACGGCTTCCAACAAGAATGCAGGTGGTTGGCAAACCGAAGTTTCTCTGAGGGAGATTCACAAATGGACACCGTGTTTTGGTTGCAATATTATATACCATGCATGAATTTCAAACAAATCAATTAAGAACCTAAAACATCTTATGTATCCTTCACCGCCCAGGGAAATGATCAGCTTCTCGAAGGAGTACGCTCGCAGTAAGGGCTTACTTCAAAAGTCGGAAGTTCATGGACAGTGGGAATGGAAGATAGTCACCGACAAAACCTTTGCCTTTGAAAATGAGACCAGCCAAGAGACATCCACAAATGGAACCATGACAGTGCAGGACTGAATGCAAATACATCATGATGGATCTCATGGTTGGTTAACTGCATGTTCTTTTCAAACAACTATATTATTGCCACATTGTAGGATGATGCTGGCAGCTTGCTTACCAACGACGTCACAGCTGAGTCTGCCCTCATGTTTCCCAGCAGCAGTGGGTATAGATGTCACACCTGGTTGCCCAATCCCACCCAATTGCCAGCCTGGTAAGTTGGTGCGACTTTCCCCCATATTCTCGATCAGGAATGGAGCCTCTGGCCAAAGCGAGGCCAATGTGGCTAATGCCCATGCTGATACAGCAGCCACTGCTGCGAAGACCCAGAGCTTGCCAGTTTTGCAGAGCAATCAGGAGGTGTATAGCTTCATAGCTGCAACAGGCTAATGCAAAATATAAAGTGTAGCTGATTGAAAAACCCGTTTATAGGACCTGCATGATTAATCATTTTCTTGCCTACTTAGGCCTTCTCTCCACCTACATAGATCTTGTTGGGAAGAAGGTGGATAAGACGTCAGAGCTCCAGGATTGCATATGTCCACAAATGCATGCTATTTTTTTAAAAGTGCATGTGGGCAGGACAAGCTGAACGACATGAAGATGGATCGTGCGACTGAGTAGCTCGCATGCAGCTAGTGTGATATTGTGTGCATACATGCATGCATTTTTCCACATGCACTAGCCCATCAGGATGGCTGGCCAACTTCAGCAGAAGAAGGAGGAATTGGAAGTGCACTACAAGAAGCTGCTGGACCACCAAATGAATTCCATGACAGGTGATGCTCCCCCGTCCAAGACGGAGAAGCAGGATTTGGTTCGGTTGTACGTCGAGTGCACCAAGACTGATACGGCCATCAACCATCTCACTACCCGAGCAAGGACATGAAATACTTTAAACACCTGCATGTGGTATATGCAAGCAAATCTTTATAAGTCATGACTTGTGTGAAAACTACCCATGGCTAAAGTTCTGTGGGCATGTGAGGACAATCAAAGTGCGCAAGGAGAAGGCTTCTGAGAAGTCGAGCAAGAGCAAGAAAACGGAGAAAGAAAAGGAAAAGAAGTCGAAGAAAGATAGCAAAACAAAGGCTCGAGGCAGCAAACACATGAAAACAAAGGAGGAATCGGACGATGATGAGGAGGAGGAAGTTGCCACAGGAGCAGCTGATGCCGTAAAGAAACGCCGAAAGACCAAGAAGTAGATCATTTTTGATAGCCTGCCATGTAGATGTCTGCAAAGCAGCCCTTGGAGTTTAGATGTGAAATTTCTGAAAGAGTGCGTGTATACATATATACATGCATGTGCCGTGCAACCGTGCAACAATTTGGACTGGGGTCCAAAAGAAGTTAGTTTCTGGAAGCTGCATTCATGGTGATTTTCCTTCCCAACAGTCCTTGTGCTGACAATCCCAATGATATGAGCACTTCTATCTAATACCGTTTGCATATGCACAGAAAAATCCTACACATGCCAGGTGGATCCATTGATGGTTCCACATCATCACTTGTGGGAGGCTAGGATGTCGTTGTTGGTTTTCCCATGTCACAGATACTTCCCATGTGCCTCTTCTTGATCAGGCCGTCCCCACGCAGATTTGCAAGAGGACTTGGACCTGGACCACGAAATGGGTGTTGCCCTGATCAATGATTACTTCTCAGGAGTAGCCTGCTTAAACTTTCTGGGTTCTCACATTGTGCAATACCACGCACATTTATTCAACTTCATTTTTTTGGAAATGATATAAACGAACTTAGGCAGAGTCAGCTGAACGAGTTTGCAAGCTGGCTTCGATGAGTTCTAGACTTGGCAGTGGGCGTCACTAAGATGCACATGTGACTCAAAAGATATTGACATTTTGTATGTGCTATGGGTCCTCCCACTCTTCAACCCCATGGCCCAGGACAACTGGACTTACTTTACCAGATAGCAGCGGCTGGCCGGAGTGAGACGAATGCTTGCAGGAACCTGCATTCTCTTATACACAAACGTGGCTTAACTCTCCCCTTGAAAATTCACACTGTGGAGGTCCCAGTTCGAAAAAGGAAACCCAAGGTTCGAAAGACTTGGGTTCATTACCCTGTGATTTTGCCGTCAACATGGGCAAAATATTTGCTGGAGAGTCATAGCTTTCTGCTCCTTGGGGGGCATGATATCAACCATGGTACTTGGCAAAGAGAGCTTGCTATGTTCTGGGAAACCTATTTGAAAACTGATGCAAACCATCCAATGGTGAAACCTGGGGCACCTCCTCCAGAGAGAACGGTGCCTCTCTACATCCATGGGGATGAGGGTCGTGGAAAATACAGATTACCTATCATGATCCAGGCCATACAGGCAGTTGTGAGCTTTAAAGGGCCGGCCTTCAAGAATTCAAGTGGGCAACTCATCTCAAAAAGTGTTTTACCAAAGTTTGCATATTTGCATGTAGAGCTTTGCTGATTGCCCAGGGTGGGTTGTCCCAAGTAAGGCAATGTGTTCTGAGGCATACCATGTGCACACGGTTTCTCTACACTGTCCTTCCTTCTGAGCTTTACTGGGGTGATGAAACTTTGACCCACATCAACCGCTTCTTTGCAGAGAATCTCTTGGAGCTCTTTGAAAATGGAATTCTAGTGTCATGACTTCACTATGACATTGCTCATGGAATGTATTAAGCTTACATAATTTTGGTGGCACCCCCACTTGGCTGCAGGTAGAGACACGTGGAGGACAAGAGCGTGTATACTTCTGCGTGCTTGGGGTGAAGGGAGACTGGCCCTACCTCCGTAAGGTGCCATGGGTATGGGTCCACTGTGTCCTATATATTTACTTCAACATACTCATGACCTGAAAATGGATAACCATTTTGCAACAACCTAGAGGCCATGGGTCTTAATTGTGGCTACAACTGCACCCGGAAGTGCCACCTTTGCAATGCAGAGGAAACTCAGCTATATATACTATTATACCTGGGGATTCATAATATGAGCGATATAGTTTTGCTCGATATAGATTCCAGCTCGTTTTCATGAAATCTACCTGTTTGAAAAAATATTGTACCCCAACCCATGCCACTTGTGGATTAGCTGAGGAATGGTATGATATGTCGACTACTGCACCTTGGAGGAGTGACACACCCGACGAATGCCCAACCCCCTTCAAGGACCTGGGCTCTCCATTCTTCATCCTTCCAGGGTTGACCTCACCAACGAAGATTTGCATTGATGCGGCACACACTTGGCATATAGGGTTACCAGGATGCAGTGGGTTTACGAAGTTTATAATTTTGGATTGATCTTCACTCAATTGTGTTCTGGAAACCTAAGGATTGGAAAAGATTTCACTGCATCAGCAGTCGTTCTCCTGTGCAAACTGAAACTTTACCAGGGGAGATCCTTGAATGCTCGATTACGAGCGGCCTTCAAGAGCTACATGAAATGGTGTTCAGTGAACAAGAAGAACACAAACATTCTGGTCTTCTCAAAAAAAGCGTTCAAGATGAAATCGATTCTTTTATGCATTTGGAACATGTTACATGGGCTACATGGAGCATGGGGTTCTTATTACTTTTTGTGGGCCACTTTGTCAGGAACAATGCCTTTCCTACAGCAACTGGAGGCAAGGGGGCAGACACCTCCATATTGTCTGCATGGTTGGAGGATGAAATGGGGACCATGGTGGCTTGTCTTTAAGAAATGTACAATACCACAGTTCTGATCCCAACTAAACCATTGATCTGTTTGGGGGTTAGCTAAGGAATGTGACAATTCCTTATTTGACTTGCTTCACTATGCTGTGCGGTGCAGCAATGCCTTTTATCGATTGCTCCACTGGAGGGGGTTGTGGCTGACTGCAGAGGACAATGCCTTTGCAGCACAGGCTGCCCAAGAGACGACGGATCCCTGAACAATATGTGATATATCGGATTGTTTTATAATTCCATAATTGGTCCTGTGGCTGGGCTTCCCACATGAAACCGGTCCCAACCCTGTTCTCAGGAAAGCTACTCGATGCTTGCAAGTCGGTGCCATCGTAAAGGTATCCATTTGTTCTATGTCAGGCCCAAACTACATATGGCTTCACATGAAGGGTGCCTTGAACTGACAGATATATCTTTCGAATTCTAAAATCTCTTCAAATTTCTGTGATGGAAAGATATCATCCAGACCCCAGGTTGAAGCTCAAGGATGCCGGTGATGCTGATTTATCCCAGGTTAACCCGCTCAGTGTTTGCCTTAGATATCCTGTGATGCTCCATGATGTCCCCAAAAAAATTGAATATAATCTATGGCCGCCTGCCGCACTGAGACTATGCATGCTGGGCTGATGAGGATTTTATTGGAAGGTGTGCGTTGATAGCTCGAAGTAGTGGCACTCATGCCTTAAGCTGTACACTTCGATGCCTTCAGAAAATGTTGGGGGCATACATGGCTCAAGTGAGCCAATTGAACCAATAATGGTGATGATACCACCTGCTCTGGACTGGGGTGCCCGGCTTGGAAAAAAAGGTGGCGATGATGTGCATCATGAGCGCACTCTTGCGGGGGGAGTGCAGGGGAAGAGAACCCACCCACTAGATCCATATATCAAATCGGACCAAACGGGATGAAACGTACCAAAACGTACAATAACCTTTCAACCGGGCAGATTTCATGAAAACGAGCTGGAATCTAGATCGAGCAACAATTATTGCTCATATGAATCCCCAGGAGGGCATATATTTCTGTAGCTACACCATGGATCCATTGGAAACGCCATGGCGGGTCCTTCAAGCGATCCGACAGGGACAGGAAGGGCAACGCGTCGGGCGCCACGCGAAAGAGCGCAGAGATCTTCACGTGGACCTCCAGCAACGAACAAAGGAGAGACACTGATCGAACAAAAGGGATGCTGTCACACGATGAATATGCACAAACACACCTAGTCATGTGTATATATATATTATTATATATTGTATGTATGTCTGCATGTCTGTATGTCTGTATGTCTGTATGTCTGTATGTCTGTATGTCTGTATGCATGCATGCATGCATGCATGCATGTATCGATGTATCGATGTATCGTGTACTAGATTGATGAACAACCAATGTGAACAATTGACAAATGGCAAACAAATGCACGATTCCAGATACCCTGCATCAAACATAGCCTCTAAACGGATGTTCATTTCCCCAAGAACTGGTATGATCGTGCCCTGTAGCTGCCCAACTTCCTATCATTGCACTCCAGCTGGGATGAAAAATTGCGCCTGAGGGTATTGGCTGAGTTTCAGCAGGCCGCTCCAACTTGCTTCATCGAAACTTCTCTCTCCAAAGCCGGTAGCTGGCTGTAGGAAGAAACCTGCAGCCGGTGGGGCGACCCGAAGTTCCAAAACGACTGGTTGGGTGCAAAATTAGAGATGTCTACATAAATCACTGTTGAGCTCGGTAAACATGGATACAGATTGTAGAAAGAACGATAATGTGAAACCTGATCTTTGTTTCTTGCGATGTTGACGACGAATAGGTGACATGATGGTTGGTGGATTCTCTAATTGTCAAACCAACTGATTGGTGTTTCAGAACCTGCTGGCCTTGCCATTGTGACCCAACTTCCTGGTGCTGAAAAAAAAACGGTACAGCACCAAAATCTGGGGGCCCACATTTAATGATTGGAACGACGAGCCACCAACAGCCACTGTCCAATGGTTGTCCTATTTCAGTGCCAAGTTGCCCCAGTGATCGATGATCACTTGCGTCTTTGCATCAAACTTCAACAGCTCCTATCATGGCCCAAAACAGCCGAACTGCATCCGCTGGTCAATCAACCCCCGCTGGTCATCCCATGTTCAAAAAAGTTGGGGGCCTTTCTTCGGTATAGGAAACAACGAGGAGATGGCACGCAATGTACTGGCTAGTAAATACCCTCAACTCGCAACTTTGAGAACATATACCCTCTGGTAATTTAACATAGCTATTGAAAATGGTCATTTATAGTTGCTGTTCCTATTAACAATGGTGATTTTCCATTGCTTTTTGTATGTTTACCAGAGGGTACTCTACGTTTTGCAGCTGAAAGTATCAACGTACGACACCGTGCCTCTGTGTGGACTACGCACGCACTCATTCTATGCTCGTTGTTTGGGTGTGTTGAACCACATCCCAGAAGCTTCAGTGTTTATTCCACATGTTGGTCAAAACTCCAACGTCTAAACTACAACAAATTGATGGATCACTGGATCACATGGTTCTTCCAAGTTTTGGCTGGCGAAAATAACGTATATTATATTTCTCTGAATATTTCTGGATTTGGAACCGTGTAGCTTCCGAACCCATGTGAACAGTATTGAAAACACACCCTTCTGTCATTCCTTTGTGCTGGTTATGGGCTTTATGGTTCCCATAATGGATCAGTTCATAGTCCCCAATCAAGAACATCAATCAACCATCATGTATTCTATCCCTGGCGTCTTCGTGCCCAAATCCCATGTTTGATTTTCACAATCGCACTACAAATCACATCGTCAGATCTCATCATATCCCAAACTTCGTCATTCTAGCCACAAATAAACATCAATTATTCAATAGAACCAAAAATGTAGTACCCTCTGGTAATTTAACAGTTTGCTATTGAAAATGACCCATAGAACTAGTGGATTTTCCCACTGAAAATGGTGATTTTCCAGTTTGCGAACTGTTACAGGTCCTCCAGGTCTCGTAGGTGTTGGCTGAGGCCCTTGAAGGGCATCACTCCCACGGGCAGACCCAGCTCGCCGGCCTTCCGAAACCTGGGTGCAGGGGATCAGGTATACAAGTTATACACACAGATCATGTAGATATATATATATATAATATGTGTATATATATGTGTTAGATCAAAGTATATGTTTGTTATATTATACTATATTATACTATATGATATTATATGTGTGATCAATCCTGGACTCTGGTTGCAGTATCCCCTGGACAATTGTCAATGTTTTGAGTGCAAAACAAACTATGAGTGTTAAATTGTTTTAAGAAGAAAGTTATACAGGATGTGAAAAACACAGCATGGAAGTTAAAGTTGACTGAATAAACAATCTAAGGGGTCACCCGCAAACACACAAATTCAACCAGAACTGAACAAACATGTCAAGTTTGGCAATAACGAAGGCCTTGAAACCAAAACAACCCCGGAGATAAATGGTAATTGCTCAAACAACCATGTTATACACTGTAGACAGTAGACATCACTAACACCGCTAGGAACATGAGCAACACACGTTGGAATCTTTGGACATTCAACTCACAAGAATATCTCTGCCAGAGTCTCTGCCCTCAACAAATGGGTGGGTTTCCCCAAGCCTCTTCTGAAACATATCTGATGCTCAACGTGACATAGTGATTCCCAACGTCCGTTCAAGTCCATCCTGGTCTCCCAATGTTTGAGGTTGTTACACACTCCCTGGAGAGTTACTTTCACCACGGTTGACCATCATTTCATGCTGGTGAAATCTGGATATGTCTTCTGGCGCCTCCAATATCACCCGATCACATATCAGATTTCCAATAACATATCCCATTATGTACCTCCCATTATGGATTAATTAATCATTATATGATCATTACCATTACCCTATTTGATTATATCCATATTAATTATGGACTAATAACATATCCCATTACCCTATTTGATTAATCATATTATTAGGCAAAACCACCATCAATGCCATCACAATTTGTGCTGGTGATTGAACTTGCAGCCAACTGGCAAGCGTTTGCCAGTCTCATCTGCCATGCCTTCGGGCCCTTCCGGCCATTTGTAGGGGTTAAAGCGTATACCCACCTCAGTTCGCCGCGAGAATCAAACGAAACATGTTCCAGCAAACATGGCTTTAATCCATTCGCTCACCTGAAATAGGGCCAATTATGGGGATAATTCCTCGTATACTAACCATTATTCCAGTGAGGTTGCAGGTTGCAGTCCCTATAATTTACACAAATTATAAATATGGAGGTTTCCTAAAATGGGTGGAATTACCCTCTGGTAATTTAACATAGCTATTGAAAATGGCCATTTATAGTGGATTTACCTATTAAAAATGGTGATTTTCCATGGCTATGTTAAATAACCAGATGGTATATGAAATTATACAAAATTGTTGATCATCAATTGGAAAACGAACGGTTTTGGATCAAAACTCTTGGGTAGCCATATTCAAAGAAACCTCCATATTACAATATCATCATTTCATATGATCCCCTATGGATCCAGCCATACTACCTGAGAGTATGTTAACCCCCATCCCAATCAACCCCCAAATCCTTCCCAGGAGGTGTTGGAAATCCATAAGGACTCATTTTCCCACGGTTTCATCATGCAAAAATCCTGGTCTTCGCCATTGAAATGGCTATTCTTGAGGTCTGCCTGAGAATCTGCCTGATTTCTGGACAAACTTCGGTCGGTGTATTCCTCCATCATTTTGGGGTTTTGGTCAGACGGACAAAATCATCTACCATCTGGTTATTTAACATAGCCATGGTATAGATGGCCCATAGAAATAGATGGTTTACCGTTCTTAAAAATGGGAGGATTTTCCATGGCAAACTGTTAAATAACCAGATGGTAACCTCTTCGGACCTCAAGTTCATAGATGTATCTGGAT
Source organism: Cladocopium goreaui (assembly GCA_947184155.2). Lineage (NCBI taxonomy): Eukaryota > Dinophyceae > Suessiales > Symbiodiniaceae > Cladocopium > Cladocopium goreaui. The sequence goes on from CAMXCT020000404.1 coordinate 62,338, forward strand.
CAGACCCGGCCATGTGTGTTGGATGAGTACACAAATCAAAACTGGTAGCTTAGAGTATGAAAGTCCCGGTTATAATTTATAATATGCTATAATTATGATCCAGTTGCTAAATTAAATGCAAATCGGAGAACCTGAGCCCATCCAGGCTTGATTTCTTGAGGGTAGCTTACCGTAAACATTCAAAAACCCTGCCTCTTGATATCTATTGCAGCCATAAACAGCTTGGCAACCTTCAATCAAGTATTAGAAATTATAATTCAGTTTAAATTCTTGTTTTTGGGTTATATATATATATAAATTTGGCAACCTTTAAGGATTTTTGTTCGCCATGCCACCCAATTCTTGTGGCTCTTGGTAATGTCCTCCATCCATTTCTCCGGCTCCGTGACAGTGGGGTCCGCCACAAAAACGCCCAGCAAGCGATCGGGATGACTTTGCATCGCGCTGAGGAGGTACTTGTAGTCCTCAGCTGTTGTTGGTTCCCGGCTAAACCCAGCTGAGTTAAGGTTGATATGACTGGATATGTATAAAGTACAACAGAATCTATGCATAACTTACAACAAAATCACAAGAAAAACCTCAAAAATCTCAGGAAATGGCTGGGAACCCCCATGTCAGTTCTGCGAGTTTCGTTGGTGTCAAAAAAAAATCATGAGATGTGGACATATTGTGGGTCAAGATTGGTTGTACCACCAAAATTGCATGGTTTTGACTTGACCACACAAACGATCCACAAACTGAGATTGTCTAGTTTGAGAAATTAAACCGACATATTTATTGACGTGGCCAATGTACCAAAATACCTAAGATCGGGGCCTTTGGTTTTCTATTTTGCCCCACGTTTCCAATGTTTGCCGGCCAGCGTCTTGGGCATAGTTGATGGGTTGGACCACCACCTTAGTAGCGGCTGCCAAGAAGGGTGAACCGTCATGGTTCATCCAATGGGTTTGTCAAAACATAGGGGCCCTGGGAATAGTTAACTGGTTGGTGGTATACCTTCCCATCTGAAAAATATTGGTCAGTTGGGATGATGAAATTCCCAATATATGGAAAATAAAAAATGTTCCAACCCACCAACCAGGTTGAAAGGGTTACAGGAAACGAAATAATGAACTATGGCTAAACTAGCCACTAACCAATTAACTAACCCCAGGGGCCCAGCCAAGCAGGGGTGCCCCAAGTAGCCACTAATGGGAAAATCATCGAAAGAACGACTTGAATGGGAAAATCACGCTGAACCATCGGGAGGTTAGGGTACCTTAGTTTCAGGCATATGCAAATACTTTGACAGAAAACACCTGTTCAGCATGGCTGGTAGCCTTGACTAAATAATCTTCACCATACAATCTCACCTTGAGCAGCTGGTTGATCCTGGAGACTAACAAATGCATAGTTACGTATAATATCGTATAATCATGTACATATACATATCTCATCATATCTCAAATATTTTACCCCATCATCTTTGGATCCCTGTTGTACTTGGTGCCCACAACTAACGTTATAATATTAATTGCACCGTATGAATAAATAACATCAATGAACAATTTAATTACCCTCCAGTAATTTAACATAGCTATTGAAAATGGCCATAGAAATAGTGGATTTTCCCATTAAAAATGGTGGATCTTTCCATAGTTATGTTAAATTGCCAGAGGGTAAACCTCCATTTTCCTATGGTTTTCCTATGGTTTTCCCATGAAAACCTCCATTTTCCTATGGTTTTCCTATGGTTTCCTTTTCACATTCCCCAACCATTGGCATCTGCACGGCGGTGCCGCCAAGGCACTGCTTTCTCGATGCCGTTCGCGTCCATGAGCTGCAGAAAGCTCTCGCTCGTCGCGCGGCCATCGTTGAGGTGTTCCGGCGGGGCCGTGGCCCAGGGATAGGTCGCCTGGTGCTGCACAGGGGTGCACCAACTTACCCTCTGGTAATGTCAACATAGCTATTGAAAATGACCATAGAAATCGTGGATTTTCGCATTAAAAATGGTGGATCTTTCCATAGTTACGTTAGTTTACCAGAGGGTAGCTAAGTTAGTAGACACCGCTGAAACATCCGAACATAGAAAATCGGACTGGATAGTAACTGGCTCATAGCAGCCATTTTTTCTAACTCAACAAATCCAATACAAATCCCACGTCCAGCTACAAGGTGGTGCCCCATAGTTAGCAAAGTTGGTTTATAACTCCCATAACTATGGTTTATGGTAGATATAACTATAGTTTTCATGGGGTTTATAAACCAACTTATAACTGGGGGGCACCATCCTGTAAGTACCTCATGTTTTGACCCTTACAGCCACCATCCTAACCTCGTCCGGCGTCCACAAGTGCAAATGCGAATCCAGCCGCTGACTGCGGCGCGCAGCACGTGCCATGCTGCTGAGACCAGCTGTGACCTGAATCTGCCCTGGTTGGTGGGTTTCATTTCAATATATGTATATGTATATATATATATATATCAATCCTTTGTAAATAGATTAATTATATATATATATATATATATCAATCCTTCGTAAATAGGTGTTCATTGGGATGAATCGAAATCAGTAGATGATATGGTGTTGGCAAAATTTCCAAAAACCTATTTTGGTTTGTTCTATGCTAATAACTATAATATACAGTCGATGCTTGATCGGTGTCAGTAAAGCTGGCAATATAAATCATGAATCTCTCCAAAGCAAATAGAACATGTAAACAGGTATACAAAATGAGTGGATCGTTAAAGCAAATGAATGCAAAGGATGCAAGATGATCACAAATGCTTAACACATAGTGCAACCATATTCGAACATTAATAAACATGATAGACATGATAAGAACTTTCTCATGTTTCTATTTTCTAAAACCTATATAGCTAAGCTATGGAAAAAAAAAACACCATTCTTAATAGATCAATTATCAAAATGAACCATCTTCATCCATTTTCCACGTCACCATGTAGAGTCAATGATAGCTTAACTGCATGCCCATTTTACGACATAGTATGCTAATAGCACCTATGTAATAGCACCTATGCTAATAGTCATGTAGAGTCAATGAAACATAGCACCTTCCATATCATTCATAGAATTGGATGATGGGAAAATTTACAGGAAACCACTATATTTGATGGTAAAAACCATGGTTTCCTGTAGATTTTCCCTTAAACCAATCCATTGAATCATACTATGCTACCATTTTCAGAACACAAGGGGATCCCGTGGCCACATATGGCCACCACATCGTGCCATGTCGCCGCCAACCACGACCAACTCAGCCTCCGCGGCGCCGCAAAGCGTGGCAGCAGCTGGCTGCGATGGCTGCGCTGGCTGCGAGCCAGCGGCGCCCACGGCAGGCTGGCGCGCGCAGGGGCCACCGTGAGCATCACCGGCCCAGGTGCTGCCAATGTGCCACAAAAATGCTGTAGTTTAGGATGGTATGCCTGGGAAACCCAAGTATGATATGCCCTGAAATGGGAAATTATGGGAATTCCACTAAGGTATCTGGGGTGAGGACTCGACAGGAAGTAAATGAGAATGAATATGAAGTCGTGCGTAATCAGAACTTAAAATCATGAGTGGGTTCTGTGGCAACAACATGTACCATGAACCAAGGCAGCAGCGATGTTCATCTGATCCATTCAGATTAGACCGCATGGGTGGGACATGAAGCGCCATCTGATGGGCTTGGCATCATCTTCCGCAATCCTGCAGTTTGAATAGGAAAATTGGCTGCGATTCAGACAGGAAACCATACCACAAATTCATACAGTTTGGTTGGATACTACAATTCCTCTCTACCCTGCACGTCAGAATTTGGCTAAGCCAAGTTTTGAACCTCCCGGAAGGCATTGTTCAAGGGGAATGTGCAAATACTTGAAGTGGTCATCTCAGTACTTGGTTAATCAGCCTGCTTAGCAAGTCTCCCAACTGCGGCTATCTCATTTACCCTCTGGTAATTGAACAGTTTGCTATTGAAAATGGCCGATTTATATACCCATAAAAAAATGTGATTTTCCATATATGATGGTCTTTTACCAGAGGGTATACCTGGGTTGTAAGTTGCTCCATCAAGTACCATGCCTCCCAGGCTGGCCGCCCCCGCCCGGAGAGATCTCCGTGAGCACATAGCGTGCGCCATCTGAAAACCTGAGCCGGATCCGTTCACCGTGGTCACCTTGATCGGCTTAGGTCATAATGTCATAATCCCGGGAAAAAACATCTATAAGTAGTCTCTAAAATGGTCTCAAAAATGGTCTGTAAACATCAGATAATATCAATAGTATAATTTCAAATTCAAATTTCAAATCTAGAAAAACAATAAACAAATGCATTTCAATCAAATACTATAAAGTATCACGAATGGTATATTACTTTAAATTGATATAAATGGTATATTAAATATTCATTTGGATTTATTATTCTGGTCATTAGTCTCAACCAAGAAACAATCCAAAATATAGAACAATGAGGCTTCAATTAGACATCTAGAATCAAACACCTGGACAGAACCAACAACTTCTATATATCAAATTCTGGGTTGAAAGTTTTAACCCTTTTTTTTAAAAAAAATCTTGAATGAAGCTCAGTTGAATAGTAACCCTGTGGTTTTGACTGAAACGACCAGGTCCCGAGGTCCTTGCAGCCGACATCGGCCGACTAGGCTTCAGTCGAAAGTCCACTGCATGCACTGATGAAGATGAACCACTGTCCCATGGTACCCCAGAAAAGTAAGTTGACATATATTATATTAATATATATGAATGTATATATATATATATTAACATGTACCTATTTCTCAATTAAAACCTCATCCAGTATCCGTTACCCCTGTAGTTTAACATAGCCATGGACACTGTGACTCGGTGCCCAGGCGATGCCACGTTGCCCTTCACACTCAGCATCCTGCACGGCGATAGCATGACGGTGAAAAAAAAAACAAAGAACCCAAGAGTTCAGCCTATTATACTTTCTCTTCATGGACCCTCTGGTCAACAAACAGTTTGCTAGCGAAAATGGCCATTGAAATAGTGGATTTACCCATTGAACCTGGTGATTTTCCATAGCTATGTTAGTTTACCAGGCCGGGTACTCAGTATACTTAGTATACCCAAACAGAATCCAAGATGTTCCCATGGATTCAGCATATGCACGTCACCAAGTCACTTTTGTTTATTTGGGGATCAAATCCCCAGAGCCCCTGGTTGTTGTGTTGTGACTTTTAGTATTGCTTAAATGCCATAAACTGAGAGAAACAACATTATTTTTAAAAAAAACACACAAGTCAACATATGATATATTGATATATACTGCATAAATTAAATATATACCGTAATACCATGATATAGTTTTGTTTTTTTCCGGCAAATTATCTTGACATATCTTGAAAATATAAATAAACCACATTGTTTCTCAACCGTATCTCCATCTTAAATCAAGCAAACCTTTTTTTCATACTGTTGGTTTAGTTTTATATCCCATGATAATTCCATTAAATTCGAATTATATTCCCATAGTAGTATTATTATTGGATATTAGCGTAGTTAGTATGTTTTGACAACCCCCCTTTTTAGTATGTTTATATAATGGGTACCTGTGCTCCAAATACATTCTCAGAAGGTGATTTAAACCATTTTAGACCCCCAAAACCAACCCCAATTTGACGGTAGTCAGAAGGTCTTTGGAGCTGTAGCAGTAGTAGTAGCAACCCCGGATTAATAAACCATGGTTTATTGTTTAGATCAGCACGGTGTACTCAATAGTCATCATCATCATAATCTGATACTTAAATGGTACCGCCCCAATGAAACAGCCGAGCGGTTTATGAATTCAAGGCTGACATTACACTCTGGTAAACTAACATAGCTATTGAAAATGGCCATTTATAGTGAGTTTTCCCATTAAAAATTGTGATTTTCCATAGTTATGTTAGTTTACCAGAGGGTACCCAAGAAACCCACATCCATGGGAATATGGTTCCCCATGGGTCCCCAGGGCGTTGACGGAATGTCGCCAGCGGCCCTGAAGTGCATCGATCGTGGGCCTCGGCGAAATTCACGGGGAAATCTTCGGGAAATTCAGGGTGGCACGATGGTGGGTCTCTTTTTTAAGGTGCCATAACGCTAATTCCTGGCACGGCAGTTTGGGATTGTCACTTCCACTTGTAACTGGCTGATAACACATCAGATTGCTAAATGTATAGGTTCTATCAGTTATAAGTATATAGCTAATATATCCACTAAGTATAGGGAATATATCCACTGGCAATATATCCACTCATAACCATTTATAGGTTATAGTTAATTACTGGTTGGTGGTTTCAACCCCTCTGAAAAATATGAAAGTCAGATTGGATCATCATCCCAACTATGTTTTTGCCAATTGGCAAGCACAAAAGGTCGTCCAACCTTGCTGCTAAGCATCCAATTAACACGCCGGTCTGGGCATGACAAAGATCATCCCAACTATTGGAGAAAATAAAATTCATGTTCCAAACCACCAACCAGATATTTATCATTGATTAACCTATTTGGGGCACAATCCACTAGTAAAATATCCGCTGGTAATATATCCACTATAATAACCATTTATAGGTTACCCTCTGGTAAACGTTTGCATAACTATGGAAAGATCCGCCATGCTATTCATGGGAAAACTGACCATTTCTATGGCCATGTCCAATAGCTTTGTGTATGTTTACCAGATCTAGTAAAAATAGTTTTTTTTTGGCAAATAGCTATTGTATGATCATTTGCTTTTTCTATGTTATTCAATAGCTATTGTATGTTTAACTCACTATTTCAATAGTTTTTTTTTAAATGATCCACTGATGTTTAGCCATATTTAATGGGTAAATCAACTATTTCCATGGCCATTTTCAATAGCTTTTTGTATGTGTACCAGAGGTTATAGTTAATGATCTCCACTTTTCTGGTAGGCATAAGACAAAAAAGTGAGTGGACCTAGTTAATGACCTCCAGTTAAGATTCACCAGAGGTGATACCCTCTGGTAAATTAACATAGCTATTGAAAATGACCATATATAGTGGATTTTCCCATTAAAAATGGTGATTTTCCATAGCTATGTTAAATTACCAGAGGGTAGTTTTTGTATGCTTCATCCACTCACTGGCCTGAATCTTCGCCCGGATGAATCCCTGGGCCTTCCTGGGCCCTGACACGAACTCCTCCGCCTCCCTAGGCCTGGCGTGTGGGAAATCCTCGAGAGGAGAAGCACCAGAAAAGTAGAGACGTTGTTCCTACAAAAACAATAGGGTTTTCATGGGTTTTCCAGATTTATGTGAAGGTTTACTTCACCTTCATGTTTTTGTTCATGTTTTTCGTTCTTTTCCTGTGTAAAGGTACTGCCTTATGGATTAAAAATCATCCTTAAATACTTCCGGAGAAGGTGCGGCCACCCTCCAAATCGACTGGATCCACAGGGCTGGAGTGAGATGGTGCGATGACAATGCCGAGGACTTGGAGCGAGCTTGTAGGTGTGAGGTCATCCAGGAGGTCATGCTGTGGAACAAGGCCTTATCTTGGTTAAAGATAAGCCAGCACTTGAAGGGTCCAAAAGATGACGAACAGCTGTTGATCATCGACGTCTGCCTGTCGTGTTTTCCAACGCCCATCTTCAACCTGGGCTTTCACAGCAGCCTCTGCGGCCGTCTCAGCGATCTCGGGGTCATTTTCCAGGAACTCCTCCTCGCCTTCCAGATTATAAACCGTCATAATTCAAACAAACAAGGGAATTGCACGGAAATAATGAAAAAAAACAAAACAATTAAAACAATACATATTTTTAGGGTTTGCTTTGAAATTGCTGTCAGATTGATGGGATCAATGCTTTTTGGGCGACGATCCAAATGCTCAAAAGCATGTGTTCCCTCTCCCCTGGCATCCCAGGGGCAATGAGCTCGTTGATATCACGCCCGATCTTGCCCAAGGTTCCACGTTCATATGCGTGTGTCTCGGATCTAGGCCGTGCTCGATCATCACCCATCCCCACGTGCTGGCACGGTATTTATTGGGAATCATGATGAATCACGACATATGTTTGGGGAGGCAGCAGAAAAAACTGTGATGATTTTCCATTAAGACCCCCATGAGGACGTAGGATTGTCAATTGCCTATCTTTGATTATCAGTTGGTATATGAATTTCATCACTCAAACATGTTGAGTTGCTCGGTCCGATGGTTTGCAATTGGGAAAAGTATACACAATCACCTGAAAGAAACCCATGTTTGGTGTCTAACATTCAAATTATATACATATATATATATATATATACATATCCCATAGGATCCATGTATGCTATATATGGTAACATTTACCATCAATATACCCCAAATGTTAGCATATATACCATACATGGATCCTATGGGTATATATATATATATATTACTATATAATGATGGTAACATCGTCATGTAACATTTGTATCATGGCTGAAACCGCTTCCCAGTTTCCCCACATGAGTTCCCTTTTTGTTTTTATCGGCTTTTCCAATCCATGAAGCACATGGAGAAAATGAGTAACTGGTTGGTGGTGTTAACCATGTTGAAAACTATAAGTCAATGGGAAGGATTATCCCACATATTATGGAAAATAAACAATGGATTTGGGGACTCCGGGCTTAGGGCCAATCAGGCGACTCGAGGCGGCCTCTTCTCTTTTCTCTTAACCTTTGGAGCCTGCGGCCTTGGTCCAACAAGTCTTGGCCATGTCATCATCTCCGTTGTTCTGGGACTGGGATCTTTATTGATAACCTCGCGCCTGTTCGTCCCACCCCAACAAAAAACTGCCAGTAAACTGTGGTGGCTTCTCATATGTTGACAATCCTAGTGATAATCTGATAGAATTTAAATATGTTTGATTTTTGTTCCTCATCCAAAGCACAAGTCGCTGATTTCACCTAAACATTAAAAAACACATCTCCGCACTGACAAAGCCACATGGCTAGAACTGGAGGATGTTTCACAACTCAGCAGTGTTCAAGTTATACTGAATATCTACTGGGGATTACAATTATATATCCATAGTGAGCAATAATGATACATTTTCGACAGTTGGGGAGTTTAATCCCACAATAAAATCCATGAAAACCACCATCATTAGGGTTTTCATCATTTATCCCATCCCCCATTCATAGTAACCACCCTATTGTATGCTTCCAAATATGTGATTTCATCCCCTGGTTGATAGGGGGTTGTTTCAATATCAACGGGGGATGGGATTTTTCAACCATCATACATAGCGATAGGCCGCTTCAAATATCTTAAAATATCTTCAACTGGTTGGTGGTTGACCTACCCCTCAAAAATATGAGTTCGTCAGTTGGGGATACTGTCCCCAATATATGGAAAACAAATATTCATGTTCCAAAGCACCAACCAGTCAAAGATCTTAAGCTGATTTTCGAGTGTAGTCCACCAACACAAATCCCATAGACCAGCATCTTTCGGAGGTTTTCTACACCGCTCAACTCATGAAACGGCTGAGATTCCGCACTTCGGCACACTCCGAACAGCATCCCTCGTAGCCGCTGGTTTTGGAGCACCTGGCAAAGAGCTAGTCCAAGTAGAACAAGAGTACCCAGATAGGAGGGAAATAGAGACAGGGATTTTCATAACTGATCTAAATGATATAAAATGATATGGAATCTGGAATTATATAGCTGGTTGGTGGTTGACCTACCCCTCTGAAAAATGTGAGTTCGTCAGTTGGGATGATGACATTCCCAATATATGGGAAAATAAAAAATGTTCCAAACCACCAACCAGATAGGGAACATTTTTTCACTGTAGATACGTGTAGATATTTGGATAAATGAAGCTTTTTCGGAAAATAAGTCTATTTGACATAATTAAGGATGATTCCCTTTACTACCCATCGTTCTGCCGTCACGTCGCAGTGAGATTGGGTCAAATTTGAGGGTTCCCAACATCTGCTGTGGGGAAGGCTGGCTTACAGCCAAGGAACGAAACTTCCTCCGTGGTCCAGAAATGGCATTTCAGAAGGGAATCTCAGGTTTTGACCATCTGTTCACGTGGATCTGGCCGCCTGTGCTTTCAATTCTAGGCCCTGCAGTCTCTTCCCAATCGCTTGGGGCTTTGGCATCGTGATCATCAAAAATGGATCGGACTGGGGACTGGGATACAGTGTGTGCTTATTCAATAATACTACAGTAACCCAAGTGACACCCAAATGATGTCCTTTTGAAGACACATCTTCTGGGCTTGGGCAAGTAATTATACCATTTGCTATTTAATATCTGTTACCCCACAAGTGTGAAATCTTGGGCTCGTCTTGCATCATGTTTCATCAACCAGCCAGTAAGAAAAAGACATCTACAATCTACAATTTGAATTTGAACCGTGGCTGAGAACTCTATTAAAATTCATTGCGGTTGTTCACTGCTGCTGTTCCATCTACAATATTCTTAGGTCCATCGTTCAAGAAAATCATCAACCCATGCAAAAAAACCTGTCAATTGGGATCATCATTCAAAAAACTCTTGAAACCACCAGTCCTATCGCCCTCCCATAGGACCATCTTTGGCAGATGAACATCCACAAACACCAAGCTACCCAAGTATCCAACTATTGCCCCATCCCCTTCGGGTTTTTTTGAAGCCTCAGGTTTGCTTTAAGGCAACCATGGAAAATCACCACTTTTTTATAGGTAAAATATCATAAATCTATAGATGGACCATTTGCCCGCAGCTATGGTAAACGACCAGGGTAATGTTGTTTGATATGTTCGTTGCATTGATTCGGGTACAAGGTGGTTGCAGCCTGAGCCCTAGCACTCTCCTCCTTCCATCCGAAAAATGTTGCCAGAATTGATGAAAATAACATAAGTTTGTTGCAGCTTGTCATAGCTTATCATATTTATCATTAATTACCCTATTTGGGGTACAATTCTTAAATCCCCTATCTCACGTCCACAACTCCGTCGCATTCTTGGTGAAGCCTCCGTTTTCGGTTTATTAGATCCCCAGAGTGATGTTCATTATCACCAGAATTGGTTTAAGAGAAACCTACAGGACATCGCAAAATATGTGGAAATAGAATAGTTTGATTTACATTACAAATTCTCTCAACTCATTCTATTGGATTTATTTCAGATATGGGTATGGATCAAAACCTATTAATACCATTTTTAGAGGAATGAACATCCATTTACCAGCTATTTTGATGTTCACCAGGGGTACAAGGTTTTGACACACTGCCATATTTCAGATTGAATCAATCTCCATATTTTCGTGGGTAAAAAATTGGAAGATCATCAGCTCCACCAACCCCCAATCCGAAGACCTGTGGCTGCAACTTTGGCAGGTGGAGCAGGTGCTTTGGGAGGCTCCTGTTCCAAATCTTGAAGTGCTTGTCTATCTTACAGGAACCCCACCATGATTGCTGGTAAAATCATGTAAAATCCATTGATTTTAACCTGTTTGGGAGAAGTACACGCTTGATCACCTCCCATATTTGGTGGAATGCGTTTCCACAAAGTATGTAAGAAAATGCAAAGTATTGGCTGTATGATGCTATATATATATATATAGTTCACCAACCTTAAATAAGGTCATGTTGGGATGATTCCCCCAATCCTAAGCATAGCCTATGATAACGTCGCAACGTGGCGGCTTTGGGTCGTTATAATTCAGCCAGAAAGTATTCATTAAAAAAAGAACAAATATGTGGTAAATGGGTGAAACCTGATGTAAGCTGATCTAAGGCCCACTAACATCATCCATCATAAGGTGTGTGGTACTTGATATGATCATAGATCATCTATAACAGATTTGAAAAGGAAATCTGTCACCATGGAGAAAACTCCTTGGGTGGAAATGAACGTATTTATATCCATGTTCCCATATGAAATAATTCCTCTTGGTCCTGATACTGTGGTCTTATCCATTTCCGTTTTCTTGCGTCAATCTTGAATCTGCACTATGCAGGATTTGATTATATGTGACTCTTCGCTTGCTGGTGACTTTGGTCAACAAGTTCCAACATTTTTCTGAAGATGGATACTCCAATCCATTCAGCCTGGCTCCTGACACACCTTCTTAAATGGATCTGTGGAATCTATGGCCAGCCACAGCAAACACCCAAGGCACCTCCCCGTGGCAAGGCTCCGAGAAGAATAGACCAACAAGATGTCTTACTAGTTTCATGCTAGCTCATTGTTCGTGTGTTTTGTTGGATCAATGTTGGCCAAAAACTCAATCACTTCCTCCAACTTGATGCATATTCTGAGTGATATTCATTGTGTCATTGATATTCCATGATTTTTGTTGCTTAAAGCCCCATTGTTGTGGCTAACAACGTGATGACCAGTCATGGCTTTGTCCCAAAATTGGATAATTCCAATTTACCGCTGGTTTTTTTCTTCGCCATGGCCGCCCCATGGTGTCCCATTCATTTTCAAATAAAGCAACATTAATGATGTTCCTGGCTAAATATCCCAAACTATCCTTATATCATCTTATATCTCCATACAAAAAAACGTGGCTTTATGATATATTAAATACAGCTATCCCCTTACAAAAGCATATACCACTGTATATGCCTATTCTATGCCAAGTATAGCCAGCCCCATTCTGCTTCGCTCTCCCGCAGCCTCCTCGCTTGGAGGGTCAGAGGCTGCCTACATCGACCAACTTTGCAAGTTGTTCATGGGAAACATGACGATCAACTAGTGGATTTTGGAGTATACCCTGAATATACCGGTACTTATCTATATGGCAGTGGGTCAAAACCTTGTACCCCTGGTGAACATCAAAATAGCTGGTAAATGGATGTTCATTCCCCTAAAAATGGTATTAATAGGTATTGACCCATAGCCACATATCTATATATATATATATGTAACATGTTGATGGAAAACACTTTTTCAGTGGCTTTTGACTCCCACAAAAGAGTAGAATGTCTGTGCCAGCGATGATGATACCAACAATGTCCAACAATCACTGTGGTCGACTTTGAGCAACAAACATGTGTGCATGCATATTGTAGATATGTTCGAGATTGTTCGAGTATATGTTTATAAATGTATAGCATATTTGATATGGATTTCGATACAGTATCCTTTGAGCTTCCAAAATGGAACGTGAGCCTTAGATTTTCTACTGGAACTATCATGCTTGCCTTGATTTTCTCGATTTCTGTTCTCCCAAATTTTCCTGTACACCAATGTGGGTATCTGTCAAGATGCGGGAAATCGTCCCACACATTGGATGGTTCATGCTACACAGGAACCATTTTTGGGTTGTCAACACCTGATATCGGTTGGTTCATATCAGTTGGTTCCTGGCTTGGAAAAACTCCTAGTCAGAAGTAGTCAGAAGTTGGTTTGTAACCCTACTTCACTCTAGATATGATACAATACATGCACCATACATGCATCGATTTGCTTATGTATTATGTACACCAATGAAAAACTGTGAACAATTGATTATAAATCCACATTGTGTTGGTTGATTAAGCCCCCACTGTTGGTAGTTTTAAAAAACAGTAAAACAACAATCAACGATTGGGTTTTAACCATCAAACATGAATAAACATGGTGGGAAAGAAAAAAACACATCAACACATAAGTCATTGATTTCTTTAGAATTATTTGCTTTATCATGGTAAAAATGTATGTTTCTGTTACTGAAAAGTTAAAAACACGTTGCTGAAAAATCTCCGTCATCCCGGAGACCTCGTCCGAGGTGCTGGAGCTGCTGTCAGATGACTCCGACATGGCGACCGCTGGCGGTGGCAGGTGATGGCAGGTGATGTAGGCTACAAAACCCTCATGTGGAAATTTGTTGATGTTGTTATAGTTATCTGGCCGGTGGTTTCAACCAACCCCTCTGAAAAATGATGGACTTCGTTAGTTGGGATGATGACATTCCATTCCCAATGGAAAGTCATAATCAATTCCATGGTTCCAGTCACCACCAACCAGTTGGGCTATCTTTTTAAATCCCATGTTTCCCCTATTTTTCATGGTTAAAATCCCATGGCTGTTGATGTTATGATGTTATCCCAACCAATGGGGGATGACTGAGATGACCGATGATGACCAGAGATTTCGGCTTGGGCCAGCCACCAAGCGGTAAAACCATTCGTCTTCCGAAAAAAGCAGTGGTCAAAGATCCGGATCGTCCAACTTATCCAACTACCTCACTTTGTGTGGTGCCCAATATATTTAGCTAAGTTGGTCAACGTACCGCTGGGTAAAAATGGTGAAGTTGGACGATCAGTTGACTCTGTCTGTAGACCCTTGATTTCGCTGAGGGCCAAAACTTCGGGCCGAAGGGATCTTTACACATTTTTAAAGGCTTGACACTAAAAAAAAACAGGGGTATATCGGCATGAAAGGAACGTTTGAACCGCTGCAAGTAAACAAAACAAAAAACGCATGGTGTGACAGCACCAAACTTCAACTTCTCCCTGGGATTACACATCGAGGTTTTGAGCGATGTATAAGCGATGCACACGAGGGGAAACAAATGGTTGAAACATGTTGAAACATGTTGCCAGATCATAATTCACAAAAAACACAACAACGACTTGTCATGTATATTGAAAAACCATGTTTGGGCAACCTTATTTTGACCTTGAAAAAGTGCCTGGTAACTGGATTTTTTCGCGACTTAGCTGGTTCGCAGGGAATAAGCATAAACAACATACATAAGGGTTGAACCAAGTGCATCAACAGTGTGTCACCCTTCCTGAACCACGACGGGCCATGTGATTTTTTGGGGAGGTATTTTCACGGCATTATCACGTATCATTTGTGTGATCAATGCCTGGCCGGCGGCCATACTCAGTGGCTTCAGTAGCTTCAGTAACTTCAAGTCATCCAACTTCACCCAACCCCTCAGCTCAGACATATGCTTTCATTTTCCCCGTGCTGTGACTGCATGTGCAGTGGTGCAACGCAGGATGCCAGGATGGCATCATTCCCCGATGTCCTTGTATCAAACAAGTCTCAAACCTTCCGCCTTTTGGCTTCAGGCTCAACTTTGGATGGCGACAATTTGACTTCCCGCTTCAAACTCATCACCTCCATCACCAGCATATCCTTTTTGTAGCCCTTGCATCTTTTGTAGGTCTGCTCGTCAAGAGCCTGCAACATGTCCTTCAGCTCTCCGACCTTCATCTTCTGGACCCTGGAACGTTCTTCTCGCTCCCAAGCCTGCATGTCTTCGACCTTCTGCATGGAATCGTGAGGGGGCTCAGCCTGACAAGACCCAATGGCCATAGCCAAGGCAATGCAAATTTTGACTTCTGAATTCTGAGTCCAAAAAACAATCACTTACTTTCTTTTGTCACTCACGACTCACTACCTATATATACCCCTTAGTTGCTACTCGTGCCAATTTGAAAAATGCACTAGTAACGAACTGGTGGCACATGGCAAGTGGCTTTAGTTCTGAATCCATCGGCCAGCCTGAGCAGCCTCGTCATCTTCATTTTCAACGTCGTTGTCGCTCAAACTGGCGCCATCAAGGTCCTTGCTGGGGATAGTCGGTAGTTGGTGAGAAATCTTGGCGCTTGGCCCTTTTGAGATGTCAGATGGGCTCAGGAAAAAGTTCCAGAGCCTCCAAAGACAGAATACACAAACAAACAGCTGACAGCTATGACAGCCGTATGGTTTTGCAAGGGCTGCTGAAGTTTGGACTACGTACGCTGTCCTTGTCAAGATCGTCTTGCTCGCTTTCAGCCGCAGCATCCTGCGCAAGGTCGCCGCCACCATTGGGAACCTGCTGTTCCTTCTCATCAATCTGGGATGGCGTAGGCTCGCCCGCCTTCTCGGGAGAAGCTGCCACAGGAGCAGCACCAACTGGGGCAACAGCGGAAAAAAATCATGACGACATGCATGTGTTCATGAACGAATCCGATGTGGCACCGGTATGTAGCACGGCACAAGGTCTGAAAATCTGAAGCCTATAAAAGGAAAGCTAACGACCGAAGACTGTATGGTATATACTATCTTGATTGAAGAAGTCCGAAAGAAGGAAAGAACCAAAGGAGGCCAGCCCCAGTGGAAATCACCCACTACATTGAACCCACACTGACTCACACAGTAGTGAGTACTCATGCTTGAAGTTGAAGACGACGGTGAACATGAAGATTGATATTATATCCCGCTTAACCAGCTGTTCCCAGTTCCCAGTGACAAACTCTGAAACAACTCAGATCAAAAACTCACATGTGAGGTCTTCTGTAAATACGTCCTTCCGGATTCGGAAACAAATCGATTTCACTATCTCAAGGATTCTCATGTCTCCGCCTTTAAAGTTCAATTCTTTCAGCCGGCATCAAACATGAAAAGCATTGAAGGTAGTCACCTTCAATCAAAAGCCTGCATACGTTGCAAGCGCGTGGCTCTTTCCATTCTTGTTCGCAGCATCATTGAAGGCGTGTTTTTCCTTGGCGCGTAGAGGTAGACAATAATATGTCCCACAGTTCTTGGCACTCCAACAATCGCAAACAATAACTTGTGCAAACCTGCAGGTCCTTAGACTCACTTTTTTACACCTGTGACGGCTTGTAATGGTTTGTGAGCCGATTCACGGGCCACTGCTAAATCTTTCCGCGTTTTTTCTAGTGTGGATCAATGGATCTAGCGCAGATCTACCGCCAGGACTGCATTTAGCTTTCTTGTGAAGTTTTGAAAAGCCGTCGTTTTCACACATCTTCATAAGTCACTCTCCTGATGTTGGCAAGAAAAGAAATGGAAATGGCATTTCTACAAACAGCCCGGCCTTACACCTGACAGTACACTGTGTGTCAGGAAACATCTTCTTAGAAGCCTTGAGTTTCACTTTGATGATGGCAAAGAACATCGCAATAACTACACATACACGGATCCCTGGCTCAACTCAAAAACCAAAATACCAATAATATGGCACCGCGCGGTGAGGAAGAAAACGGCGCTATTTTGGCTGGAACATAAAAAGAGTTACGCCATCTATGTCCATTAAATCAAATCCCATTCAAATGCCAGAAAATTTTTCGATGGGTTCAAAAATGAATTGCGCCATCTATGTCCCTTAAATCGCATTCAAATTCTTTCCGGTCATTTTCGCTTGCTTACATTCTCTACACCATTGCCCAAAAACGCCCATTTACAGACCCGGGGGGGGGACGGGGGATGTGCAAATGGGGGTTTAAGTTTTTCTTTGGGGGAATTCATTAGCTCCGTTGAGGGATGTCGGGAGGTATGAGGGACTTGCGCCATCTATGTGGGCATTCCCAGCTTGATTTTGGCAAATGAGTGGAACCCCCAAATTGCTATCAAGCCATTGATGTTTTGTGCAGCAACCCTGAAATATTGACAACTTTAAAAATCCGCCAGGCCCAATGGGCGCGCGCGAAAAAAACCCGCACCTGGTACTCGGTGTCAGAGAACTGGCCCAAGATGTCCACAGTAGCGTCGCTGTCGATCAGTTGTACCTGGCGTAAGGAGGGGTCGGCGTACAGGGCGATGCCCTTGAACATAAAAACTTTCTTCGAGTGGTCCCCACCCTGAAACACTTTTCCGAATTCTTTCTGGCATATACGCTGACATGAGTGGGACTTGCGCCATCTATGTCCCCGAAAGGCAGCTTGATGTTGAGGAACAATTGTGGGCGCAAACCAAGGCAGAAGATTGCAAAAAATAGGTCATTCTTAGGGACATACATGGCGCAAACTACCTTTTTTGAAATGGGGTTGCGCCATCTATCCCCTGCATTTTGCCTTTGGCATAGATGGCGCAAGTCAAGAAATTGAGCCATCTACTTTGAGACTGGAGTATATAAAGTATCTGGCGCCACACTACCACAAATCTAGAGCACAGGTGCAGGGAAGCAATATCATTGCATAATAAACAGGACTCGGCTTTCTGACGAAACCGAAAACTATTTGTGTCCCTCGGTCCCTCGGCCAAAAAAAATCCAGAAAAGAAATTAAAGCGGATCTTGGACCCTCGTATCTCATGTATGAAAGTGGTTGGAGTCTATCATACAAGCTTCTAAACTGGCTTGCCAAGAAACAAGGCATACCACCGGGAATGGGTAGGGAAGAGGGAGCAGCAGCCGAAGGCACGGCCTCAGCAGCCTCGACAGGAGCGGCCGTGTCAGTGACATTTCTGGAATACGACCGTTTGACGCTTTGACTTTGTAAATATCGTCCGAAACACACATGTAGCAGCGCCACAGGCCACAGGCACAGAGAATATGATTTGCGACCAGTTTTGTAGCTCTGCCAGAAGAATTAAGTGAAACCGACCAATGAGCAATCAACTGTTCCTGCTTGAATCTGTTGAATTGAAGGTTCAAACAAGTTCAAACCGTGTGGTGCCATGTGGTGCCATCAAAAAAACACTAACACCCCTTAACCATCCTTGATCCACCGTGCAAAGCCCTTATGTTTGCTCCCCGACGAACCCCGACGAACTCCGACGAACTCCGACGAACTCAGGCCTTATGTCCTGATGTTAGCCTGATTTTGTCCTTTTTCTCTACGTTAATTTTTGGTTTACTCAGCTACAAAATTACGAAAAATAACGCATTTAAAGTTATAACTTGCTTTTTTTCATTGGTTTCCCTGCTTCAGCAGTTGGTTTTTCCGTATGAAAATGCTGCGCAAATGCTATTCCGACGAACTCCTGCGAACTCCTGCGAACTAAGCCTGAGCAAAAAGACATAAGGACAAAGTTGTTCATTGTTGTTCTGACTTTTTTCAACTCCACATACTTGTTAGTAAAACATTTTTCCTAGAGTTTAGGGTTTAAGCCTTAGAATGCTTTTTAGGGTTTAGGCTTCCGTTTAGGGTTTAGGATTAAGGGTCTAGAATAATAGGATGCTTGGGGCATGGCTTGGGTTTGTCGTAGCTTAAATATACTCTCTAGCGTTTGGGGTGTCAAGCCCCAAACAGTTGCCACTGTACCTGGTAAACACTTTCGGTTGTTCAAAAAAGTCCCATGGCACTGTGGCACATGATCCTTATATGATTCATAAATTAGTGACAGATTCACCACATTTGCCACATGTGAACGCGGGTCGAACCTGCGAGTCTGCAATACACGGAGTCCATCATCACCAAGTTGCCAGTGCGCATGGCTGCAAAGTTCTGCAAGCGTCCACTGTTTTTGAAAGAGACCTGCAAGCAATAAATCTGCAAATACCAATCTTTTGCCACATTGCGCGACCCATGAGAGCAATTATCGACTTTTTTCAAATCTCAAGTGTCTGCTATGACTTCTGATTTTAATTTCAAGTAGGTCATGCAATTTGATCCATGCACACAGGAAACCAACAGTGAACAGTGACAAGTACTACCATATCAGATAAGCATGGCATTCCCCTTTTGGAAGTGTAACTCCGGCGACCGAGAATTTTGTGCCTGTGGACGCTGGACCATGAAGTGTTCTTCAGCCTTAAGTGGCCCACAATTTCGAATTAGCCTTTCTTTTTCCGAAAGCAGTGTCAGTTTCAATGAATCAATTTGCCAGCAAGATCAAACACAACCAAGTCAAGACTGGCTGGCGGCTGGAATGATGAGGACCAAACCTGCTCAGCCACATAGAGCTGGATCTCCAGCGGTCATCCATCTGGCTCCAGAAACTTGTCAAAAGATTCCTTACGAAGGGGTTTTCGCCCATCTCTCTAAGAGCGTCAAGTCTCAAAGTCAAACCCGTTTCCAGTTTGGGCAGTAGTTTGTGTTTGGGCTCAAAGCTTTGCCGTATGACATGTTAATCCTATGCTGGGAGGCATATGTTGCACCTGGTTGGGAGGTGGGAAGAGCACAAAGGGGCGGCCTGAGTTTTTGTTTAAATATCTATTAAGCCAGAACAGCCAAGCCCCAAGCCAAAGCAATTACCGAATGACGCGCTTCAAATTGAAATTCAAAGAAGCTCATGAAGCTCTTGGTCTTGGTAAAGTTGCCATCCGAAAGTTCTGCATGTTGCTGTCACATACTGCAAATAGCAAGGCCCCGGTCCTTGTCGGATGGAAGTATCTGGCCGACGGACAACCGGGTGTCCAAATTCACCTGGCAAAGGTAACATGAGCAAGTGTTGCCTTGGATAGTGTGGAGCAATGAGCCTTTCAGTTTCAGTGCTCACAAGCACACTCTGTCCATGAAATGCCAGACATGCATGAAATTTCTGCAACATGCTAAAACTTACGGACTGGACCGAACAAGTATGGAGCCAATGGAATCTGGATGATGGGTTGACATGGTTGCAGCTATTGAATCTTGACTAAGACTACATTTTCGACTGGAGCCACAGCTGGTAAAAAGAGGCCATCCATCATCCATCAGCGCAAAATTTAAATTTGTAAAGTCAAATTCATCCAAAATCAAACGGTGAGACATTGACATTGCCACAACAGCGCAGTGCCAGCCGCAGCTGCCAACACAATAGTAACAACACAAATAACCCAGGTTATGTCCTGCTCGCATTTCGCAGGTGCTGTGCAAAACGGAAAGCGCGAAACAGAGATAAGAAGTCATACTGCCTGACTCTGCTAGGTTTGTTCTTCTTCCTTAGCTGTTCACATTCACAGATTGGCGGCCCAAGTCAAAGTGGCATGGCACTCAAGTAGCCAGAATGAGCATGGACTTGCGTGGATGCCAAATTGATGCCTAAAATTCATCATCCTGTCCGGTTGGCAAAAGCATTCTGTAGCACAAAAACCTTTTCACGCTGTGCTTTGTATGCTTGGAACTTGGAACCGCAAGCTTTGTGCTACGAAATGCAAGTGGATGCGCCTGGAAGATGGGGGCTTCACACCTACATTTCCTTTCACGCTCATCATCTTTGCATCCATTTCCTTCCATGTTCCTGTACTTTTGCGTTCATGTCATGTCCTTTGATTCTCTTGACATTTTGTGGCATTCATTTGCTTCATGGTCCTTTCATTTTTGCCCGGATTTCTTTGCGCTTTGGTTTTTGCACTCATTTCCTGCCATTTCAGTCTCATTGGCTGTTTCATTTCCTGGCTTTTCATTTATTGCGTTTGAAGGGAAAGCCCACCGAAAAACAAAATCAGGATGGAATCAGTCTCAGTGTCCATTACAAAATGCACTGTCATTTCATTTTTCTCTCATTGAGTTGATTCATTTCCTTTTGTTTTTGCGTCAGCTATTGCATTCATGTCCTTTCATGTTCCTGTCATTTTTCTATTTCTTTGATTTCTTTGATTTTTTTGCATTCCAAGTTGTCTATGGTGAAAGCGAAGTCCAACTGCACTACAAAATCAGGATGGAACGGGTGTCTACTACAAAATATACTTCCGTCTATTGTCCTTTCATTTTCGCATTCCTTCATGTCATTCCATTTGCTTCCTGTAAGTTCGTTTTGAATATATAAATTTGAAAATGATATCTAGGGGGTCCTAGGCAGGCAGGAAACCAAAAGCAACATCCCAGCAACCAGAAGCTACTAATGATATCCCAGCACTGGGTAACGCTATCTCAGCATTAGCCTCCGGTGGCTAGCGCTATCTCAGCAGTAGCCTCCCCTGGCCAACGCTATCTCAGCATTAGCCGTTCATTAGCCCTTCATACCTTCTGGAAAGGTGGTACGACGTGCTTTCACGGGTTTTTGCTACAATTTGTTTGCGCAGGTCCCATGTCGGAAGGGGTTGTAAAGTTGTACCAAGCATAGGTCCTCCCTCTTTGTGATGGAAACCGCAACAGAGATTAAAATTCCCAGCTCAAGCCGATTCAAACCTATCGGGGACTTGAAATTGAAACTAGAAACTTCAAAATGAGAATTGGCTTATTGATTAATTCATTGTTCATCAGCGTTCTGGATCAGAATCCTGATGTTGAAGCAAGGATTTGTTCAACCGTTCATTGCACATAACTATATAAGTGAGACTAGAGGCACGCTTGACACACCAACCAGCGTTTGTATCGCCAACTGGCTGCAACTCTCTGCATCCTCCAGCAGCTTGCTGACATCCATCGCAGCGCCAGCATAGGCAGCTACTTCCCCACAGCTGCCATGCCGCAGCACAACAGGATAGAGCCCCTCCAATTTCACCCTGAGGCTGCCCAATCGCTCCACTGACGCTGCCATGATGGTCATATGGTAAATGCGCGAATCTTGAGATTCTACTTGAAACTTTGAATTTGTCCCAGCTGACCCTAACTCTTGCGATTTTGGGACCAAGGTTCTAATTCCCAATGTGATCTGAAGTTGGAACTTCTGTGTTCTGAAATGAAGTTGATCTCAAGGGTGGCGAATCTGGAGATTGTGCTAGTTTTTAGCTAGTTTCAGAGGGACATAACATAGAGTGCACAATCGAACATGTTCACCTGGTCAGCACAGCTGCTTGGCCACTTGTGAAGGCAAGTCGGGTGCTTATGTTTTTATATAGCCTTATGGCACCCGTCACCCGTAATCCCGCGAAATAATCCACTGGTAACAAGCAATGACTTGTAGTTGCTTTCAACGCTGACACATATATATATATATCTTATCTATACTGCATACCTATACACATGCATATATGCTTTTGTATATATGCTTATAAACATATATGTTTATACATATATGCTTATAAACATATATGCTTACAAACATTTATATATATATACATACATCACATACATATATATATAAACTATATAGAACTACAATAGACATACAAATACATGCAAACATACAATAAATATAACCATATTTGTTTATGGGCATAAAGCAGGTTGGTGGCTTCAACCCATCCAACATCATCCCATTTCTATCGGATGGCAACCGTTCTTTGTTGCCTAAGACCTGCCAAGTTTGATTGATCATTTTTCCCTGGAAATGGTGGTTTCAACACCTACCCCTCTGGAAAAATATGAAAGTCAGCTGGGATGATGACATTCCCAATATGATGGTGTTCCAAACCGCCAACCAGTTCCTGTGTGGTGGTTGATTAATCCCTAGTATATCATCCTAACTTGACATTAACACATCCATGAATTCAGGGCCAAGCCCCTCCCACAACCTCTCAGCCCACCCTCAAAAAACGAAGGGAACCGGCCTTCACGGCGGGCCGGTCGCAACGGCCAAGGAGAAGCGTCATCTCGCGGTGTTCCGCCTGGGGAATTTCATGTCATAAAACATGTTGATGACCTGAGGATGGTTCTTTACATTGGGTGGCTGCCACTTCAAACCGTTTAAGATGAGTTTTAATTGTCTACCAACAACACTCTTGATTTGATGGCATCTTAAGCCACACGGCTATGGATAATCTATGGATATGTGATGATTCATGCAGGCTTTGACCCACAAAAGAGACTTTTTATCTTATAGGAGTGATGATATCAGCTCTCTCAACGCCTTGTCTTTTTTGGGGATGGGTTTGCAACCACAGGAAACCGGCTCAGGCTTCAATCTGGGTTTAAGTATCTGATGCTATGCAAAACAAATAATATAGGCGATCACCCAGTACATGTATGGAATATCTAGCCACAACTGCAGATTGTCGCGCATTTGGTTGGTTAATTATATATTATATGGGTATGGGCTAAAATCAATCAAAACCATGGTACTGTGTTTCTTCATCATGGCAAAACAGAGTATATAAATTAAATAGATGTAAATAGTGACATTGCCCAGAAAAATGGACAATGAACCCCCCAGATTTCACGAAGCTGATTTGGGTTGTTCCGCAAACCGCTGACCTTTACCCCAAAGTAGTTTCGAAATGTTTCGAATGTGTTTAGTTGTCACGTTGAATGATTTATAGAACCCATAGTCAATCTTCTATATTCTGCAAAGGCCACAAACACAAGTCGCGTTTGAGCTGGGTATCAAGTTATCAATCCATTTTTGGTCACGAAATAAACTGTTTTCACCTCCCCATTCAACTAGTTTTACCTAGATACATTAGCCAAATTCCCATGTCATGTTGCTTTCAAACTGAATTTGCGTGGATAACCCACCAATGATGTCACTGAAATATAGTGACTCACTTAACTGCAAATAGCTGTTATCATGCGGCCACTTAAGGATGATGCGTTGAATTCTACAGCATCATTGCATCATTCCATCATTCCATCATTCCGTCATTCCATCATTCCATCATTCCATCATTCTGTCACGACGTGAGATTACAACTACTTCATCCAGATCAAATCACCATTTTTGTTGGCTATATAAACATGATAACTACTCATCTTTGTCGGTGGTATCCATAGTGTTCAGCAAGGTTTCCGAATTTCCCCAGAACCCGCACGGCGGCGCCTCAAGCGTTGGCAGATCATCTGCCGTCGTCATGGCCGGCTGTGTCGCTTGGTGGAGCTTTGACCAACCCCGGGTTTTGCCCAATAGAACAGATGTGTTTAGGGCTGGTGAGTAACACTGATAAATTTCAATGAATCATACATAAATCATAAAAAAAAACATGGTGCCAACTTGCAGGATTCGACATTTTTTTGGGGGTGTCACAACTCATAGTTTGGATGAACAATGAAAAGTTCATTGCCTATGTTTCTTGGTGCAGTATATAAGTATATATATATACATATATATATATATAGTATGATAATGTATGATAGGGTTTTTCAACCGTCTTTCCTGCCAGTACAAACAAAACATAACCTCATCTTTTTCAAGAGATACCGCGCCATGTCAAGCTGTGCCATGTAATCCAGGAGCAAGAGCATAGGCTCTGCTTGAGATTTGGAAGCCAGGTATCTGAAGGAAGATAAATGAGACTCGGACAAGCCCAATAAAGTTGGCTAATAATACTATAACTCTAATATCAAGTACTGTCAGTTGTGTTCTGAGACTTGAACAAAAAACATGAAAGGACATGAAAGGACATAGTGAAACCGAGCGTCATCGAGCCAACAGGAAAGGCACAGTTGGTTGATTTGGCGTGCCTGAGATCATCATCATGAAGCTGATTTCCCTGAAACAACAAACCAGAAACCTGGTGTTCTTCTTCCACGTGGAAACCACGTGGAAAAATCATCATTGGTGAGGTCATGAGGTGGCGCCGTAACTGGGTGTCCGGACCTTTACTGGATAAGTGGCTTACAAACAACATGAATGTTTGCATTCTGAGATAATATACGTACACATATGACATATGTATCACAATGTATGAAAAAAGCCATTTGTGTATATCCTTGCCAATCCCAATAGTAAGAGATTCCAGTGGGAAGCAAACACATATCAAAAGAAGAACACCCACTATTTTGTGCCGGAGCGAGTGGTACACGCGTGGAAACACCGCCATAGCAGCTGATGTCCAATTCCAAGAATTTAGGACGTGCAATCCTCCCATGTTCCGTGGAAATCTGCTTTTACAATTCAAATCATTTCAAATCCAAAGCCGTCATGCACTGCCAATGCGCCAAACGGTGTGAAACGGTGAGACAAACAACGCGCATTCGTCGCGGCGTCGGACGAATGCGCCCATCTAGCTGCTGTGAACAGCTTTCCAGGTCATCTAAGTTGGTTGATGTGGGTTTGTCGCCTCAAAATGCCTCAAATGTTCAACGGTATCGGTGTCAAAGTTTCTTTGGCCCGCAAACCCCAAATGGACCGTAGTGACCGTAGTCATATGCTCCATGTATGTAATATTTACCAACATTTGCCCTAAAAATCACCCAGTCATGTAGGTAAATAATGGTAAATATACCATACATGGAGCATTTGGATGCATTTGGGTTGTAAGGACTTGAACCATGCCCATTTTGGAGTAACACGACTTGGGGACAAATGTCTTCACCTTTCGGCCCTAGGGCAGGGCATCGTCCCCCAGGATGAATGAAAGGGATCCTGGCCGGTGAATCAAACGTGGCAATGGAAAATCCGGTGGAAACTCCCGCATCAATGGAGGTTCAAAAGGGAAAATCATATAGAACTGCTGGATTTTCCATCGCTATGTTTGATTACCGGAGGCTAGTTGCAAAGATCATTCACCTGAATCTTCATCTCAACGCAACAAAAATCCAAGGAAAGCCATACCCCACTTCTTCCGTGTTTCAACTTTGAGATGGACCTGACCAAGTTCGATAAAACGGCGCGAGCTGCTCCAGGTCCAAGGTAGGAGGATGTTGACATGTTTTCGCCGTGGACATGGGGGTTTCCATCAATGGGATACCCCAAAATGATAAAATGGATGGTCTATGGGAAAAAGCCATTGAAATGGATGATTTGGGGGTCCTCGCATTTATGGAAACCCTCACATGTGAGTTACGGAAAATGTAACCACTGCACTTCATCGACGAATCAGTGGGAAAGGATGCAATCCAGATATTCATATCTTGCAACAGATCTCAAACTTAAGACTTAAGACCCTTTTGGGAGGGTTTCCCTTATCATCAGATCAGGTTCATACTTGATCTGCTTGATGGAAGGGAGGGTTAACATGACATACATATGTCAAACGTTGTTGAAGCAAGTCACAACAACCTTGCTCACTCGGATTTCTTCAGACAAATCACATGTTAAGTCATTTGTTATCCTCGAGCTTTAGAGGCATGTTGCATCATGGTTGCTTCCAGCACATTGAACATGACTATCTACATTGAATCTACATCAATAGAATAATCCCACTATAATCCCATGATAATTATCATAAATTATCATTATCAATAGTCCCACTGTAATCCCACTATGACATAATAGAATCATCCCCCTATTATCATCCCATTTGACACCTTTTCATCCATCCAGTTGTGACCATTAAAACAGCTTTGCTCTTGCGCCGTAAACGCGACCTACTGCCTTGCATCAGACTTCTCCTTTCAGAAAGAAGATCCAAGGCGTTGACACCTGAAAAAACGGCTCCGCCAGTGATGTGAATCTTGGTTGAAAAAAACCCATGAACATATCCATTAACTATCATTAACTATACTTATATCATGTTATATCATATACCATGGATATAGTTGAGTTGAATACTATAGTTTAATATCTACCATCAACCATGGAATTCAGCCACTTTTTTTAGGTAACTGAACGCTTTCGAACGGGGGCCCCATCCTGTAGGAATGTGGGGTTAAGAAACAAGAAACTGGGATCAACTGCTGTTAACTGCTGACATCTGCCGATATGAGATGTGAGTATGAATCAAAATTAAACGCTGAAAAGGACTGCAATACTCGACATGTTCAGAGGGAGACCTCTAATTTTTGTTTGCCATTGTTGGTATCCAATACACTCCAAGGAACAACAGTAAGTATCTATTTCATTCATGGATATCATATATGTTCTCCATTGATAGGTTGAATCATGAACTCGTTCACCAACCATAACCATGCACCAGGATTTTTTTGCCCGTCTCCATATGTGATGTTAATCCAAGATTAATAAAAACCAACAGATTACTAATAGTAGGGGGTTGCCGGTTTAACACCCAAAAAAAATAGAAAAATATCGTTCTATCAGTTCTATCAGTACAAACGCCATATATCATATTAAATCAGAACTTTTAAATTCTATAACATATATATGGTTATATATACATGTTAAAAGTTCTGATTTATGGTATCAAGCAAATGCTCAATAACATTCTATAACCTGAATCGAATCTGGCCAACCATTTTTCAGCATTTTTCAAAAAAAAAAACGCGCCTTGTCACAGGAGATGATGAGCCGTCCACCCTGCGACCTGTTAGTTGGGAGTCGCGTCGTTTAGGACAAAGAACCAGCAACAAAGTGAGTGATTTCAGTTTAACACATGGTGATACAAACAACAAATTAAGCTTGGAAGATGGTGTGAAACACCATGTTTCAACCATGCAACCCATGGTGCTGGAATATGCACACCAACATTTGCCCGAAGAAAATCACCCAGTCATGTAGGTAAATATACCAGCACCATCTTGGATTTGCTTAAGGGGTCCCCCTTTTTTTTTAAATATACACAACAGAGATTCCCCAGTCATGGTGGATTAGCCATTGGGAAAACATGCCAAATCACCGACTAAACAAACCCAGCACCATGGGTTGCATATGGTGATTTCAACTTACCCTCTGGTAAACTAACATGACTATGGAAAATCACAATTTTTAAGTTCGGTAAATCAACTATATTTCCATGGGCCATGGCTTCAAACTTTATGTAAACGTTTACCAGAGAGTACCGTTGCTACCCTCTGGTAATTTAACATAACTATGGAAAATCAAGATTTATAATGAATTTTCCCATGAAAAATGGTGATATCATGGTGATATTCCATAGTTATGTTAAATTACCAGGGGGTAAACTTCCATTTTCCTACGGTTTTTCTATGGTTTTCCCATTAAAACCTCCATTTTCCTATGGTTTTCCTATGGTTTTCCTATGGTTTTCCTATTGCTATCCACGGTGAACGCCACCGTCTGCCCGCTCCGTACCGTCGTCGGGTACTGCGACCTGTCGGATTTGAAGTTCACGTTGATCTGAACCGACTTCTGGGGGTCGATCCTGGTGGAATTTTTGGCCAGGACATGTTGAATGAAGCATGAAAACATGATGGATAAACTAAATATAGGTAATATATCCACTAGAATAACCATTTATAGGTTATAGTTAATTACTGGTTGGTGGTATACCTACCCCTCTGAAAAATATTAGTCAGTTGGGATGATTATTCCCAATATATGGAAAAAAAAGGGCGAAGATTTTTTTTAGGTTTTTTTTTGTTTTTTTTAAGGATTTTTTTTGTTTTTTGGTTTCCTATTAGTTTTCTTCCATTTTCCATTAGTTTTCCTTCATTTTTTAATAGTTTTCCTTTATTTTCTATTAGTTTTCCTTCATTTTCTACTAGTTTGCATTCATTTTCTATTAGTTTCCCTTCATTTTCCATCACGTTTCCTTCATTTTCCAATAGTTGTTCCATTAGTTTTCTATTGGTTTTCTTTCATGTTCCATTTTCCATTAGTTTTCCTTCATTTTCTATCAGTTTTTCTTTATTTTCCAATTGGTTTCTTTCATTTTCCGTTAGTGTTCCTTCATTTTCCCTTAGTTTTCCTTCATTTTCCATTAGATATCTGCATAAAAGCCAAAACGGCCAAGGCCAAAAACCAAGTGAAACCAAAGCCAAAAGCCAAAAGCCAAGCGAAGCCACAACCACCAGAAGCCAATACACACCAGATCCAACAAGTGTCCTGAAACAAGGGTTTTCAATGATGGAAAAGGGCTAGTCCGGACACTTGTTGAAAAGAGTTTTAGTTCCTCTCGCACAAGCATGCATAGAAACCCACGAGTAAACGTCTGAGTTTCTTGCAACAATTGCTCAACCCAAATGACATGAATATAGTTGGAGTCCAGATTCAACAAGTGTCCTGACATGCGTTTTTTTTCCCTAAAAGGGCTAGTTAGGACACTTATTAATGGGTGCGCATTTTTTTGTGGATTTTTTATTTTTTTGTTTGTTTTTTTTTTGGTCGTCCAGGCTCCCTTCCTTGGTTTTTGCAACTAAAATCACTCATTTGCTGCATTTTGTAGCTAAAATTTCTCATTCGCACTGTTCATCAATTTTTCGACTGGTTTCAGTTTTTTTTTCAATGGTTTCTATCGAGTTTTCTTCAATTGTTCCATGGTTTTCTTCAATTTTTCTATGGTTTTCTTCAATTGTTCTATGGTTTCTTCGATATTCCATGGTGTTCTTCCATTTTTCAATGGTTTTCTTCATTTTTTCTATGTTTTTCTTCAATTTGTGCATGGTGTTCATTCAGTTTTCACTTGTTTTCATTTCTGGTTCCAGAGTTGTTCATTGATTTTTACATGGTTTTCATTGTTTTTTATTGAAGTTTTCATTTATTTTTGGAAATACACGATGTGCAAACTACAAATTGTAGATGTAGAAAGGTATATATGCATGACTAATCATGACTATATGTATATGTAGATCAGTGCGTTTACACGTGTATTTAATATATATATATATATGCAGGGTTTGGTTTAGGGTTTATTTAGGGTTGGCTTAATGGTTTCTTCTGGATTTGTTTAGGATCTGTTTAGGGTTGGGTTAGGGGGTATTTAGGGATACAACATGTACATACAAATAGCTATAATTACGTGATTATTTATAGTATATTTTGGGATCAAAGCTGTGTATAAAAACAACCACAAATATGTCATATATATATTATATGTCAGTATATCTAAAAGTAAATATGCATGTGTATTTTTATATATACTTATAGATACATACTTATATATATGTATGTATTTGTAAATATGTATATATATATATAAATTTAAACATAAATGTAAATATACTCGAATGAAACTAGTGCATTGAAAAGTGTGCAAGTTTTGAATTTAAATAATTAAAAAAAGCGGGAGGGGGGGGATTGGGGGGGAGGGCGCAGCGCCTCCCCCCAAAGCAGATTGGAAACACCTATTTTCACATGCAAGGTGCTGGGTTGAATGTGATACTCAAGGCGTATAGACTACACAACATGCACCCTGGAAACATGTGGAATACAGATAAGGCACATGGTTTTCATTGTTTTCCGAAGTTTTCATTTATTTTTGGAAATACACGATGTGCAAACTACAAATTGTAGATGTAAAAAGGTATATGCATGACTAATCATGACTATATGTATATGTAGATCAGTGCGTTTACACGTGTATTTAATATATATATATCTCTATATGCAGGGTTTGGTTTAGGGTTTATTTAGGGTTTACATATATAAGCCAAAAGCCAAAAGCCAGGTGAAGCCAAAGCGAAGAGCCAAGTGAAGCCGAAGCCAAAAGGTCTTATTTTCCTGCGTTCATTTCCCGAAGCATGGAATACGTAGTTCAACTATCATTATGTATCTTTTTTTTTACGTATATTAAGGGAAATAAGAGTCGTATTTCCCTTCTTTCCCGTAACATGGAGTAGTTCAAAACAATATAGCCAAGAGCCAAGTGAAGCTAAAACCAAACACCAAAAGCCAGGTGAAGCCAAAGCCAAAAGCCAAGTGAAGCCAAAAAGCCAAAAGCCAGATTATGTCTTTTCTTGACTTATCGAAGAGATAAGGGGCCACAGAAAGCCAAAAACCAGAAGCCAAGTGAAGCCAAAGCCCAAAGCCAACAGCCAAAGTGAAGCCAAAGCCAAAAGCCATGGCCCAAAAAAGCTAAACGCCAAAAAGCCAAAAGCCAATAACCAAAAGCCAATAACCAAAAGCCAAGAGCCAAAGTGAAGCCAAAAGCTAAAAGCCGAAAAGCAAAGCCAAAAGCCAAAAAGCCAAAATGCCAAAAGCCAAAAGCCAAAAAGCCAAGTGGGCACTTGAAGCCAAAAGCCAAGTGGGCGCGCAAATGAGAGATCCTAGCTCCAAAATGCATGCAAAACACAGATTTTAGCTCCAAAGAGCACCAAATAGCAGGGAAAGCTGCTCCAGACTGAAAAACAAAAAAAAAAATCCTAAAAAAAAACAATAAAAAATCCAAACCACCAACCAGTATGTATATGATATACCCTCTGGCTATTTAACATAGCCATGGGAAATGGCCCATTTATAGAGGTTTAGATATTAAAATTGTGATTTTCCATGGCTATCTTAAATAACAAGATGGTAAATATGATAAAATCTAAAATCATGATGGATACATATTGATGACATTTCTTGATTTACCCGGATTTCCTCTAAATCGTTTACATGTTGATGAATGATGATACATGTGGAAGCAAGAACAGTTTTATACGATGGGATTAAGCATGTTGAAACCATCACCATAGATGTGACATTGACCATCGTGGCCATACCTTTTCCAGGTGACTTAACATGGCTTACTAATGGGCCAAGAAATATGGTCGAAAATCCGTGGCTCGAATTAATACTTGACCCATAATAGTATTCATCCACAATATTCTAGATTCAAGTCTATATAGATATGCCTAGATCATTTGAGCTGGGCTACCACATTTAGAATTGCAGAAATCTAGACACCATCCAAGTATGAAAGGATTAACAACATCTCCGAGGGCCATCTATTTTGGAACATTTCTTCGAAGGTCCTTTAGAGGGTCCCAAGAAAGAACACATCCACAACATTCCAGCAGTGTTTCTCAGAAGACTTGACACTGGCACTGCTATGCTTCCACACATATCCGAATGCATATCATCGCAGATCATAATTCGGGTTTCCTTTAACCAAGTCCCCAAAAATAATCAAGCACCCTATGTAGAATCCTAGAATCTTGAACTCATTGGGATTTTCAGGATCCTAAATTGGAGCTACCTACCATATATAAGGCATTGATGAACACATCCCTTGGGAATGGCTAGAGATCGCATCAGCACTGCTCGCCTCTGCGTTCTCATGGGGACCATGAAGCAGGGATTGTCCACCTGCGCAACCACCCAGGGCTTCGCCGCGACTCGGGGACCTGACTCCATTCATTTGGATTCCAAAGCTGTTTACCTCTGGCAACTTTAGAGTTTGCTATGAAAAATGGATGAACATGGCCTATTCTATTGTTCTGGGAAAGACTTCAAAAGCAAATTCCTTTATAGAATCGATTGGTGATTCCAGGAAATAACCATCAGGTCGCCCGATATTCAGGGCGAAACAATATCTCAATCATACCAGCTTGGGACAAAAGCATAGAAATCTCTGCTTTCAGACTGGAATTCCGCAGATTGAATCAACTTCATTTTTTCACTGGTTGGTGGTTTCAACCCTCTGAAAAATATACAAAAACATTAGTCAATGGGAAGGATTATCCCATATATTATGAAAAAATATTTCACATGTTCCAAACCACCCACCAGATGTATAATGTGTAGTGGATAATGTATAATGGATAATGTATAATGTATAATGGATAATGTATAATGTATATACATATATATCATTATATAATATATCTGTATATGTTCATAATAACTGACATCAGTTTTGTTTCAAAGCAACCAAAAAAATCCACCACCATCCACCACCACCCAGTGCCTGGAGGGAGAAATCCGTGGGTTTATCGAAGGGGTTGCGGAATTCCACCAAGCCCTGCTTTCCGCTGATCATGGTGATCGGACCCTGCCAGGTGGAGATCGCTGGCCGATTTTGTCCATGGCATCTGGTGATTTTTCACGTAGCGAACATCACGACTCATCGAAAAAAAAAAGGGCATGGTCCATAGCTGTGTCAAATAGTCAGAAGGTTTATAGTTTATACGTGATGTTTATGCGGATGAATATGAAATCTTGCAAGCATCTTTCTAATTCTCCATAATTCTCTATATAATTATATATATATACCTATCGAGATAGAGAGATGTGAGAGATGTATGGAAGGATAGACAAATAGACAGAAAGACAAACAGACAGACAAATGTCATCTTTAAGCGGTTTAATATCTGCTGTTTTTGTGATGGTTGGTTGGAAGCAACGACACCCTGAATTGTGGCATCTGCCATTCTGTACCCTCTATAGCAACCCCGAAATAGATAGAAAAAATGGACACCTGGAAATATGACATGAAGTAAATATATGTAAATATCATTGGCAATTATTCTGGACATACGTTTCTACCTTTTTGGGTCATATTATAACATCGAAATTCATCACTGGGTATGGGTGAAATGTGCGTACCTCCTAATGCGATGGTTTGTCACTAAAAATGGACAATGGAACAACGTCTGTGGTAAGCTGGGGCCTAAATGTTGAACATATACTGATACTAGTATCAATTGGATTCAATTGGTAGATATCAGATCTGTTCATCACCAATGTCTGATCGATTGAAGAAATTTATATCAGGCAATATCTGAGATCTCTCCCTATTTTTCTGGATTGTGCCATCATACAAAATCCATGATTGGTCAATTGTCTATTCGTTGAGCACAAGATCTTACATTTGCGTGTCTTGAGAACAAAACCTTACTTAAATTAATTTGAATAAAATGGAACCTACCCTCTGGATCGAAAACCACCAGTTCGCTAGAAGACAATTGTATCGAATTATCCACCTCAACAAATCATTTCATATTGACTTCCCCAGATTTTTTTTATATTATATCAACAGATCACATATCTATCTATCTATCTATCTATCTATCTATCTATCTATCTATCTATCTATCTATCTATCTATCTATCTATCTATCTATCTATCTTATCTATCTATTCTATTCTATTCTATTCTATTCTATTCTATCTATCTATCTATCTAATCTATCTACAATATATATATATATTATCATATTTAATTCCATCTTTTCCCCAGTGTCTTCTTAGATTCTCAGCGGCTACAGCTTATGAGTCCAGAGCCCTGCATCCCGGCGCCTGTGGCTGTGGCGGCTGTGCGAAACCTGTGAGCAAAGCTTTGTACCTTGGCGAGACTGAAGTACCCTGAGGTAAGAATGAATAAACATGGCAAATAATAGTGGTTAATATTAACAGTAATGGTTGTATAATAATGATGGTTAATGATGCATGCTTATATAATAGTAATAATGACATTGACCAAAGGATAATCTGCTCTACTGTTTTCAAAACGATGTGGAGAGCCTATGGAAAAACCTTAGGAATATGATCCACATTGATCTACAAACGGTGCATTATCCACATCTATGTTGGTTTACAGGAGGGACACAACGGAAAGTTGGTAAGTTACATGAACAACCACCGTTAGCCCCGTTAGCTGTACCCCAAACCGCGGAACCAAACATCAATGAAAACACTCCAAAAAATGGAGTACCCCAAAATTCGAGGGTTTTATAATATCATTTTATTTCGTGTATTCTGATTGACAGAAATTCATGTAATTCATGATCATTGGGAGGTCATCTCCCCAAATCATTCAAACACTTCCCTGTGGTCAAATCCCCAATCTCCAAAGCTTCAGGATTCTTGGTTTCAAATATATGGAAAACCATGGTGATATTGGAAAATCATGATTCCATGGTTTTCCATATTTCACAAATGATTCTTGGTTTCATAATGCCAATTTTCAATCATAAAATTCCATGGTTCCAAACCACCAACCAGTGATTCTTGGTTTCACCTGTGGTCATTTTGTGGGATGCTACACTCCACCAATCTCTGCATCTTTTTGTCAGCCTTTTGCACTGCGTATCCCGTGAAAAAGAAGGGATCCTTCAATTCTCCATGTTCAGAAACTTTTCAATATCACATTGCGAATAAAATATCGGTATTTGTGTTGATTGTCCCCAGTCTTTGATATAGTTATTGTAGACATATGTTCATGTTTTTAATGTATAATTTCAAATCTTTTCCCGTACATTTCTCCAAACTAATGACACATATTCCCTATGGATTCCTCAAATGGTGTATTTCCCATGTCAAATCATGGCAAACCATGGTATTACCAAAGGGTGAATGACCATGAAATATCCCATGACGAACCATTCTGAATGACCATGAAATATCCCATGTTTCTATGTAATCCCATTGTTATCTCACATTATCCCAACTTCTGGCTTGTTATCATAATTCACTCGCCTGGTTCTAGCCCCAAGGAAACCAGCCAAAAGCACCAGTGGAAGTGGAAAACTTGCTTTTTGAATAAACTATCCTCAACCCATCTTAATACCACTGGTGTTTATAGTGGTTAATAACAATGGGTGTATAGATGTTGTCATCCTATTTCATCTATGTTTCCGCTATAAACATCCTGGTTGGTGGTTTCAACCCCTCTGAAAAATATGAGTCAGTTGGGATGATTATTCAATTCCCAACTGTTTCTGGAAAGTCATTCAAAATTCCATGGTTCCAGTCACCACCAATCAGATATTAATATTCCATTACCCGAGGGTTAATCACCATTAAATCACCATTAATATCCCTATTAAATCACCATTAATATACAGTACCTATTATAGCTTATTAACCATTAATATCCCTATTAAATCATGGTTTATATCCAATGATTCCCCCCGATCTTAAGGCCAGACCTTGAGCCACCCACTGACGGTGCGCCAGGCGAAACCCAGGTACTCACCACCGCCAGGTCCCGAGATCACCAGCAGCGCACGGCATTCGCCCAGCATCTGACCGTTGACACCGTTGACCCGTTGGGCGTTGGGGCGTTGTAGCAATGGGTGATAGCAATTGGTTATATAACCCATTTAACATTGGTTATTGCCTATTGCAATGGTTATAGCAATTATAGCAATGGTTAAATGGATTATCTGTTATAATTGGTTATATAACCAATCCAGATAACAATTACCCTCTGGTAAATAAAACGTTGGACCCTGAAAATAGCCAATTTTTCATGGAAACTAGTCTTCCAACCCCGATGAATGCCAGGGTCTATGTTGATTTACCAGAGGGTATGTTGTGAGATTTAGCATTCATTCGATCCATATCATTAAAATAGATCGATCAATAGCCATGTGGATAAGTCATGAGTTCGCTGCTGGATGAGCACACGTGGATTTACTGTAATAAAAAAACACAAACGAGGATTGGACTGTAACTACCGTAACTAACTTAAACATTCTGACTTGTGTAAGGATCAATTTCAGCCTCAATTTCATGGGGGTTGCAGGCTGCCGAGCAGAGATTTCACACCTTGCTGGGGATAAGCCTCAACTTACATCATGACATCGGCTCATCCCCCTGGAATCAAACTTCAACATGATCAGGAAACCAGTACATCATAGGATCCATGTATGATATATATGCTAACATTGGGGGTATATTGATGGTAAATGTTACTATATATACCATACATGGATCCTATATGATCCTATGGGGTATAGGACACTAATCTTCCAAACTCATCTCGGAAAGTTTCATGTGAGTATTCAGTACAACTACGGTAACTACATTTAAGCATACGGATTTCAAACTATACGAACAGTGATTTTAGACTACCTCCAAGAAGGCTTTCTTTGGCCCGGCTATTTAGACATACGGAATCCAATTCATTTAAACATACGGCAACTACATTTAAATATACGAACTGGACTTTTATAAACTACCTCCTGGGCCTCGCGGTCTGGCCCGCCCTCCACATATTTAAATGTCGTTACCGTATATCTATTTTGCAGCTGTTGGAGCACAACATGTTCATTTTGTTCGCAGTTTTCTCAGCAATTTGAAGGATGTGGGGGATCTTTTGAGGGCCTACACTTTTAAGGCGGCATACACCTCAAACGTGGGAAACCAAATAAAATCCTCATTCACACTGAAAAGAATTGCCAGAAAGAACTTGGTTTTGAAAGCCACATGATCATCAAGTTCTTGAATTTGCCTAAGAAAAATATCCCCGATTGGGATTCCCCATGTTGGTACATTTCCCTTTGGAAAAGCAAAAATCATATCCTTCAACCAAGCCATCGAGTTTCTGACCAATGAGGTGTTCCTGATCAATCCTTCTGAGGGTAAATGATTCGATGCTTCGATGATTCTATACCGATTCCCGTCCTGGTATTGTGAGAAAATTTTCAATAGAGTAATGATGTATATCCTAAAATTGTTGAGGGGGGGCCCTACACTAATCAGTATCCAACATTAATCATTATCCGTAATACCTTGAGCCTCTGGCAATTCAGCCACTTGTGGCGGTCTTCACAAAGCTGAACCGATCTCCTTTCAGGTTCTCAAAGTGCTCATTCCTTTGCCTCTTTGCGAAGTCAACCAAATCGAAAAAACCATCCTGGGAAATTTTTCCCAATTTTTTGAAGGGTAAACTCAACGCCTTTTTTGGGGGGTTGACATGGTATATCTCCATGCAGCACAGCAACACCCCCCGTCACCCAGATTCACCCAGTCTCCGAGCCCCCAGACGGACGGCTGGAACTTCACCCCGAGCTCCGTCGGCACTGGTTCATTGACACAGCCCGTGGCACTCACCTGGCCGTTTTTGAAAAAACAAATCATCTGGAGATTCCATACATGGGAGTACCTGCAATAGGGATGGTATATACTGGAAACTCCATGAAAATCATATTCAAATGGATGATTTGGGGGTGCCTCTATTTTAGGAAACCCCCATCTGATGTCCAAACGAATGGATTTGTTCATATACAGCTTGGGGTTTTAGTGATCTGAGTGATCTTTAAATGAATAACATCCGAGTCTCAACGTAACTGTAGTTTAAAAATCCAATTAACGAATGCATATCTGAGATCCAGGATCTCAGAATGTGCTTGGAAACTCCCAATCAGATGAGTAGTGTACTGCGCTTACGTTTTCCCCAAAGTATGGATCTGGCCATCATGGCACTGTTTCCAAATGATCACCTTCTGGTGGTTTACAAATGGAACCTGCTCAACTAAACCTACTAGGCGATCATTATTAAATCCAAAACCATCTGTTTTTGCTGCCAATCCAATATTCTAAATGAGGGGAAACCCAGTGTAGTTCAGGTTGATTCTAATCGCAAATCTCATCGCAAATCTAATCGCGTCTTTTTAGACCCTGCAAATTGCGAAGAAAGTGTGGCAGAAAATGGAACGTAAAAAACTCCTACCCTTCACGGCCTAGGCCTAGCCACCTGCAACCTGTTTTCAGCTCGGGTTCGTGGTTTCACCAATACTGATGATTACTGCAATAATGATCATCATTAGAAAATAAAACAAAGTATGCAATATGAATGTATATATGTATATACTTGTATATAATTGTATATAATTATGAATACACAATCCCCATATAATCCCAATGTATTCCCCAGAGAATCAGATACAACTACAACAATCTCCAGAGCTACCGCGCTTTGTCACGGTTCCTTTTCACTGCCGCTCTATCCGGCAAGTCCTGAACCGGGGGGCGCAGCTTCCTCCGGGCAGGCGACCTGGGCGTCAAGGTCAATTGGAGGAACCCAAGCGGTGCCAACCATAAGAGAATCGCATCTCCAATCCTGAAGTAGATTCGAATATTTTTGGTTTACAAAGATGTTCTCAAAAGATGCGGCACCCCTAGGATCCAACGGTTTTAGAGATCATTGGTTCTATGTGTTTCCATGTGTGTCTATTAAAACCCGGTATTTCAGGGTATTCCGCTGGTACAAACTGCAGGGAATCTGCAAGAGCACTGTTCAACATAATTGTGTGAATTGATGTGAATTGGCTACGGTATCGTGCAGTCCAACACAGGTTCTTTTGCTACTGGCGTAAGCGGTATAGCTCAAGGGCCCTATTAATTAGCCGAAACGGCAACAGACATGGTATGTGACAACCTGGCCTTTACATGGAATGTCAAACACCTCAAATTGACACTCAACCTGTTCTACAGGTGTCACATCGCACAATATACAACTATGTCTGTACAGGGCATTACGGAGAAAAAGTGGCGCAGTGGTATTTCTACTACTTCTGTACTTTGTACATGCAAATCTGCCAACACACGGATCATAAAGTCCGCTTTCATGCTCTTCGTGAGACAATCACTGATCATAGTATGGGTAGCTATCCAAGATAGCCTGTCTCCACCGTTTGGGTAGACGTCCTACGTTTTTCGGTCATCATTCCAATAGGCCAATAGGATTCATGTATGCTTTGCAGCTCAATATCTAATCTCTTGTCATTCACTTTTGCGAGGATTTCAGAGGCCAAATGGTCTGAAAGAGAACGGCAATCTGTGAGAGCTAAGTGCGGCACACAACTCCTGGCATCGATCTCCCATGTCCTTCAGGATTTGATCTGACCTTTGATCTCTGCCAAGACTCCCCTGAGCTTGTCTCCTGCTTCAAGACCATGCTGCAGCGAATATGTCTCAGCTTGAAGTGTGCTTCGGCATACACGTCGGATCGTAGTAGAACTGTAAGACAGAGGCATCACCCTGTATGTATTGCAGTTGCTACTCTTGATCTCTGTAAGGTCTCCAAGAACATGACAGCGTCCTTGTTGAGAACGGTAGTTCTGTTCGTTGGAGAAAGAAGCGTCAGTGATCGTGATCAATCCAACCTCATCCCATTTGAGATGTCCGCATGGAAAACGAAGTCTCACCTGGTCACCTTTGTGAGCAAGCTGCACAACTGCATTTGCATCACATAGAGTGCTGACCGTGGCATTCTTGATCGAAGATTGTAGGCGGCTAACTCGGTATGCCAAATCTGGTCTTGTTTGGCGTGCAACCCAAGCTAGTGACCCGGTCACCGACCTAAGTCGTGTGATGTCATCACCTGAAACCTGTTCATTGCCTGACGAACGGCCTGCATCAATTGGGATTGGTTTAATCTTCCTGGTATTGTCGACAGTGTCAACAAAAATGTCTCCGTCACCTGAGCGCGAAAACTGCTTTCCGCAATACCTGAAATCGTTCACCTCGGTGCTGCCGATGTTAAACTTATTCAGAAAACGCTCAATGACTTCCTTACCTTCAGGTAAGTAGCAGCACAGAAGATCGTCAACATGCGTGCGCATTAGCGCACATGCGTCTCCGTCACTCCCCGGAAGGAAGTATAGACCTGGGAAAAACTGCGATGCTTTCATGCCTTCTTTCTTTGCATCTCCGTCCAGTCGCAGCCAAAATCCACGTCCTGAATCGGTAAATCCATAAATTGGCACCCTCACAAGATAGACAACTCCGGCATCAACTCCCGGGATGCCCCCTCGCGGCTGTCGCATGAGGAGCACTCGGTCCAACGGTCGTCCCTGAAAATAGGCTGGTGTTACATCGGCCGAATGCAGGTCAAGTTCATGAGCTGCGCACCAGCAACAGATAAGGTTGTGAACCTCAATGTCCGCTGTTGGGCTGTCTGACCCTAGACACTCACTGCACTCGAAATTACCGCATGATACCAGCCGACTCTTGTATTGAGGCTGATAGTTTGGATCACGATGTCCATCAGCAACAAGTTCCTGGACCTGATCCGGAGTCAGTGGCACAACTGCTCCAAAGCTTTCAAACTTCGACCATTCCTGGGCTCGAGACGCTTGCAACGCTTTCTGAACCTCTGGTGGTGCTGATTCAAAGTGAATGCTTTTCAAGACCTTCTTGCCTTCTTCTATAAGATCGTCCTTCCCTGCCATGGAACATGTGAACATGGCTGTAGATTCTTCAATCTGTTCCACAGTCCACTGTGCGGCCCCATTTCGGGCTCGTTCAAAATGGTTTCTCAGGGATACTGGAAGGTCATCAAGATTGTCATAAGGATTGGGCCAAGCTTGTGGCCGTGCAGCTTGAGCCTGCTGTGGTTGCTCTGTCTCAGCGGGAGGTCTCTCTGCTGAATCGATGGACTCACGTCTGGAGAATGCTAAAGATGATCCTCGCTCGCTCTCAGGCTGAGTCTCGAGACGGGGTCTCACATTTCTATCGGCACGAGGGGTGGCATTTGATCTCCGTCTGTCTTGACTGGAATTTGCTGCCTCGATCAATTCTTCCGTGGCATCGGCTCCATCAGACGTGTCTTCACCATCATTGGAGATTCCGAGCCTGGGTACCCCTACATTATCAAGTTCATCATCTTCGGGTATTGGTGGTAAATTTTCATTACTGTCTCACCAATCTATGAATGGAAGTTCAGTCCCTTCGTCTGCGGCTCTCGGCTCTGGAGTTTCGAGAACGGATGGCTCATATTGATCGCCATGGGACTCTGGAGAAACACGAGCGTCCAAAAAGGATTGTTGTTCACCTCCAATCACAACTTCTTCAGGAATGACAGGCTGTCCATGGAGAGCTGAATGCGCTAATGCTTCACTTAACATTCTGACTGGCTACTAATACTGGAACATTACTGCAAAGTAACCACAAATTTCTCTCTCCCTCATGACCTATCACTCTGCTTGTGGGACTCCATCGTGTACCTCCCCGTTGGTTATCCCTACGGAAAGTCACTAAGTCCCCAACTTCAAAGTCTCTTGGAAAAGGTGATGTGTTTTTGGTCATCGCTCTTTGGACACGTTTGGAACAACCAAGATATACGAATGCTTTCTGGGCTTCTTGTCTGACAAGGTGTTGCAATGCAAAGATGCTCTCAGGATTGTGTTGGGCCTCCAAGGCTCCGAGCTCTGCAAAGTGTTCTTCGGATTACGGACTAGGATCTGAGCGTGGGGCTTTGCCCAAGACCCATTGCGACGGTGAAAAACCCCCCACTCGGGATGCATTGTTCTTCACCATGAGCACTTCTTGCAGGACTGACTCAACCGGTTCTCTGCCAAGAGGTTGAGTCTCTTTTGAAACCTTCCGGAAAAGAGCTTTGGCTATGGCCCCGTGGCGCTCGACACGGCCAAGGTTCTCAGGTGCCTCAAGTGGGCTGTACGTGATGAACCTGTATGCCATGATCATCCATGTATTTTGACAACACCCCTCGGTTATGCAATCCTCGGTCACGCATCAGGTTCACGGGGTGTCCACTCCACGAAAACCAGCGTTTATGCAGGGCTTTCAGACACTCACTAGATGAAGGCTGTCCCTGACCACTCCTGACAACCTCACACAATTGGAATGTCGTTCCAAGATCGACCATGCTCAGAACTCGAAACTTGGAGCCACCTGCATCAACAATCTCAAAAAGCATCAATCCCAAGGCTATGGTTGAATGTGTAATTGTGTGGCAATGCTGTTTTGTGTGTGTGGGTTTCTTTCGGGATGTTTCCTCACATGCTGTCTTTGGCCTCACAGCGATCCTCACCCTGGCTGGGAGTTTCCTCCACTGCCGGCGTCTCTCCACCTCATCTTGTGGAAGTCATGGGATCTCGACTTCATCAATGAGGGTTTCCTCAGAAATCAGTTCCTCAACAGGATTCACCTGGGCTCTATCATTGGAGTCCCAAAGGGCGTCAAGTTGTTGATCATCCTCATGGGTCTCTTCATGCATGTCCCCCACAAAAGCTATCCCCATTTGGTGGTTCAATTCATCTTCCTTGGCCCAACTTCCAATCCAATCTGCAAACTTCCAAGACAGAACATCGTCCATGGTTTGTCCACGAAACCAAGATTCAAAATCATGAGACCACTGTTCATCATTGCATGTGAATGCCAAAACATGGTCATTGATGTATGAAGTTTGTGGGGGTTGATGTTTCTCCCATCGATCAGTCATGGCAATATCGATGTGCAAAAACTTGCAATTGTCCAGATCACACATCAACTCCACTTCTGCCAGAAACGTCCATGTCCTCGTGGGTCAACAGGGCTATTGTACCCAATGGCAATGACAATGTCCTGGTATCCCTCCAATAGATTACAAAAATCTTTGGGGTCAAACTCTGGATCTAGATGACTGGCACCCACACCAACGTCGATCACGTCAATCAAGGGCTGGCCAGACTCCTGGACGAACACGAAAGGATGGGAAGTGAACACAACTGTCTTGCTGTCATGATTGGGGCTGGAAATCAAACCAAGTGCACTCTGGATCATCATGTCGTGCTTGTTCAAATTGGAGATTCCACCCAACACTGCTTTACGGTGCTACCCATGGTGACACGTTCATTGGGATGAATGGCAATTGGCCCATGCTCATGCACTTCAACATCGGTGTCGGAGTCCAAAATGATTTCATGTGGATTGGAACCATCTGGATCTCTGGCCATGAGTCCAACAGGCAACAAGTTTGATGATCACATCCTTTTGTGGGGTCTTTGCATGCTTGGGGTCATCATTGGAAAGTTCGGCTTTCACAGGTTTGGCAACGGAACTCTCATCGGATGAGCTGGTGCTGTAATCAGTGGATTCAGTTTTCGGGGTCTGGATTTTTTGAGTCCCCCTTGAACATGTCATCATCCGTACAAATCATGAACCGGCTTGGTTGTGGTGGAATTGGAAGATTCTTTCGGTTCTGCCATTTGGTTTCCATTTTGGGGGTGTTATACTGGCCCTCAAAACCCTGATCACTTGACAACACCACAAGGCGCCCCATGTATGCTCGTGGACGGATGTCGCGGTGAGAGAAAGTGATCAGGTCAGACCACGAAACTGGCACATCAACGTTTTCACCAACAGGACCTTCTCGTTGCAAACGGTCCCAAGCAGCTCCTGGTGAGTTTATGGGCCGATAAAATGCAGACTTGATCCATGTCTCATCCACTTTCCCCCAGTGATCATAGTGTTCCTGAAATGGCTCCTGATGCGCACGTCTACACGGATCCCCATGGACTGTTGAACTTCTTGGGGAAAGGTCTGGATCGCAAAGCCAAAGCGTCCGATCACGGTTGGACCACAGCCTAACGCTGTCAGCGATCCAAGTCAAAACCTCCTCATCAATGTTCCAACAATACGGCGACCCGTCATCTTCGTGCAGCAGACTGAACAACTCCCGTTCCAGCTGATGCCTTCGACTTTCGTCGTAAGGTTCTCGCCTGGGAGGAGCTCGAGGAGGAGTCCTTGGTGCGGCGTCCTCGGCGAAGGAACCCGACGTCTACTTCGAAATCGTCGGCCCCGCTCCCTCCGATCACCGGATGAGGATCGTCCACGACGTCGTCCACGGTCTCGGTCTCCATCTAACAACTGACGTACCAAACCTGATAGTTCTTGAACTTGACTTGCCAACACCTGCACAGCTAAGTCTCGACTCGCCGTTTCACGGTCTGGAGGAGGAT
Organism: Cladocopium goreaui; assembly: GCA_947184155.2. NCBI lineage: Eukaryota > Dinophyceae > Suessiales > Symbiodiniaceae > Cladocopium > Cladocopium goreaui. The sequence goes on from CAMXCT020000404.1 coordinate 106,709, forward strand.
AAGCTGGGACGTGTGCCGGTGTCAAAGGAGTCCAAGTAGATGTAGAGCCATCGGATGGTGGTGCTGGTGCTCGGACAGGAACTGTGTTTCGGGCTGGTGTCAATATTGGCCTTGATGTGCCCGAAGTCCTGGTCGTCGATGAAGGTGCTGGTGGCCTTGCAGGCTCACTGACAATACGGACATCGGGGAGAAACCTGTCGACCAAGTTGGGAAGCTCTCGAACATCAGTCGTGCCACAAAGGCTACGGTGTCCTCCACAAGTCATTTCACGCCACTCCGGGCTGTGAAAGTGGACCATCAACGGGTTCCTCCACTCCGAAACGTCCAGAAAGTGAAAGATAACCGTTGCCACTCCAACACTCCGATGTCGGCCACTAGTGCAATACAAGTGAATCACCAACCTGCCATTTGGATTCGTCCTCAAGAATTCCTTCACCTGATCTATGAGCTCTTCCATTGCATCGTGACGGACCAGGCCTCGCATGATGTTGGGATGTCTTCCGACGTGTCCCCTGAGCGATCGATCGTTGTCGGGGTCGTGAAAGTGTCTGCAATCCACCTGCAAGACAGTGGCACCACCCAGGCCTGGCTGCCTAGTCGTCCACCTGGCCCCTGAAGTCACGATCAAAACATTCGACCTGTCCAGCCCTCTCAAAGCCTGGTCCAAAGCGGACTCAACGGCTGCAGTGCTCGATGACTGGAACCCTGTGGCAGTCTTCAAACCATCGGTCGACGAAGGCATGTCTGACACAGTGGTGAATGCAGCTCTGAATTTCCCATGACACTTTGGGACCTGTTGAGAGTTGTTATGGTGATTGGGAGTGATTGCCAACATCATCAACCCGGTGTGCGAACATCTGAAAACTGGCAATTGATTACCATCGATGGATACTGTACCATTCTTCAAATCCTTAACAAGTCCCAAATGGGCTTGAGCATGCAGTGACAGCAAAAGTGGTGACTTCCCGTTGCTGAGCTGGTGCGTCTCAAGTACCCCATGTACGGGTGTACATTGGCTATCCATGAAATTCAGGCTGAAAGGCAAAGTTCGGGATCCCTCCGTTGGGGTCCCACCAGTCCCCAATCGAGAGAAAGTTTTCCCCTTGGTGTCTTTGTCTTCAACTTGGTCTCAACTACCTCAGCCCAGTGCGGGGAATGACATGTTGAATTACACCCTTCATCCAGCACAACATAGATATTTGGATCGTTCATGTCGTACATATCTCGGGTCTCTTGAAACACATGCACCAAGCCATCAGACATCTCTACTTCAGGTTCATCTCCATGAAAACATACTCCGATCCCTGGAAAGTCTCCCCCATAGTTCTCTACCTCACCAACCATGGAAAAACTGCTCTCTCCTTCTGCGTTGGCGATGGATTGGTAGAGAAGCTCATGCAGCTTGGTCGATGTAATGGCCTCAGATTCCGAGCTGGTGGCAGCCAAGGAAGAAAAATCAATGAGGATCGTGTCCAACATCTCGGGGCTAAGGGTTGCTTCTTTGGAATCATCAACCAACTGTTCAATGATGGAAACCCTTTCCAATGGTGCATTCAAAACCTTGTGGGAAACTGCTTTGCGGGTCTTTTGGAGCTCCATCGGAGTCCCATCCAGAAACGTGCAACACTGTTTGCAAAAAGTTCGATGAACAGACCTTGAACAACCTCGAGAGTCCTTGTCTTCGTGTGGACATTCATCAAATGGATACTGGGGGAGCATTTCCCTTCTAGTGGTGGTTGCATGGCCACAAACCAAACAGGTCTCCTTGATAGTATATCCTGTGCTCCCCTGACGGGTGAACTGGGTACAAACGGCACATTTCTCTTTTGGTGGATTGGGTGGCTTCCTCAAACGTGTGTGTTGTTTTGGAAGAGGTGGTGGTGGTTCTAATCCACTCCTACGGTACACAACGGTTCCCCGATACTCCAAGTGTTGGTTCACCCACTCAGCATACTCTGAGGCTCCTGGACTCTTGGCGTTCTTCAGCGTCCATGCAAAGTAGCCTGGATGGTCATGCAAGATCTCCCAAAACGTCTTCCCCTTAAATTTGCCAAACTTGAACTTCGTGTTGCTTCCAGGTTTTATGGGATCATTTCGCCCTACAGGAGTCGTGGGAGGCCCCAAACTGGCTTCCTTTGAGGAGACAGCATCGCTCTTGATGGCCATGTTTGCAACTGGTGATTTGGGTGATGATGCACTCAAGAAAACTCCCTCGAAAAGTCTGCAAAATGTGCTGTTGGGTTAGGAGGATTCGATGGGGGCTTAGAATCCTTTGCATTGGCATTTCCCTTGGCACCTGGGAATTCACAGATAGGGTCACCTGCCCAGTGCCCGTAGGCGCCGCAGCGAAGGCATTTCGACTTGGCCTTGATCTCCGAGAGTCGCTGTCTGCGCTGTTCGATGGAAAGGTTGGACCTGATGACCTTTCCCTTTCCTTTGGGTTTTCCTTTACCCTTTCCTTTCACACGTCCGAAGGCCACGAAGGAAGCAAGTTGAAGCTGGATAGCTTCCCCAATGCCTTTGTCGTCTTCGGTCTCTCCCTCTCCTAAATCCATAAGGGCATTTAGGGCTGTTGCTTCATACTCATCAATTTCATCATGAAAGTCATAGGCTTCAGGGGAGTTGTCAACATGTGGAATAGGTTGTTCAGGGTGTTCTTCAACCCACCTAGCAAACCTACGTATGGTGTATCTTCTTCATAGTATTCTTCTTGATATGCATCATACTCACCATAACCTTCCTCATCGGGATAGGCGTTGTAGGCTGTCTTGTAGGAACCTTTAACACCTTGTGGTCCCTTGGAACCTCCATACCGCTTGCCAAACTTCCCATACGATTGTGGGGTGGATGAGCGTCCAATCCAAGACTTGGATCCTTCCCTCAAATGGATTCCCGAGTACTGGTCAACCAACACCTTGGCAACTCCTTCAAAGTCCTTAGTAGCGGCACATGCTTTTACGACCAATACCTCTTGTCGACTCAAACCTGACAGTTCAAGCATGAGATCCATTCGAAGTCCATCAGAAAGTGCCATGGAAGGGTCCAGTTCGGTCAGCACTCTCCACCATCTACGTCTACGCTGGGTGTAGCTCAGCATGGGCTCTTGGGGTTATTTGACTAGAACCCCACCTGCTTTCTGGCCTGCTCTAAATTTGGCTTCCTCCTGAGCTCTAGGAAAGACATGGCTTTTGATTCGTTCAACCAACCGTTCAAGACCTCCCTCTTTGGTCGGGGTCTCCAAACCGAGATCCCTGGCAATGAGAAAGGCATCTCCACGAAGGCCCTCTACAATCTTGTTGGCTAAGGCACTTCGGTCTCGGCCAGTGTCATCCCCTTTAGGGCTTGGACCGGCAGAGGCTGCTCCGTCGTCTTGGCGGCCTGGGCGCGAGGTGAGATCCCTGCTTCAACTTCAGAGTCCGGCCCGCCGGGCTCTTTATTCGCAAAGGGGTCCGGAATTCCCAATCATGATAATGTGCTGCGTCCCCATGGTATATGTATGATCCACGCTTGGTCTCTAGAGGCACAGTGGATCGGTCAGAGCCAAACCTATAAGTCCAGCCACCGACATTTCGGCGATTCCTTGCAATGGACTGCCTGTACCCAAGGTCAGCCAATTGCAGGTCTGTCCCACAGGGATCAGACGATTTCAGAGGGTGAAGAGTTCCTAGAACTCTACGATTCAGTCCCTGGATCTGTCACGTACCCGGAGTCAGGTCGTCACCTGCTCTGCTACCAATGTGAATTGGCTACGGTATCGTGCAGTCCAACACAGGTTCTTTTGCTACTGGCGTAAGCGGTATAGCTCAAGGGCCCCATTAGCCGAAACGGCAACAGACATGGTATGTGACAACCTGGCCTCTACATGGAATGTCAACCACCTCAAATTGACAATTGTCTGATTACTTTTTTGGGGTTCCCGTTAGCTTCCACAAACAATGACCTCACATGACCGGGTGTTCTCATCAATCTTTACTTCCCACTCCTACAGGGTAAGGCCAAGTGCAAGGTGTACCTGCAAAGTGGGATGGCATAAACTGGTAATAATACATAGGATGTTTACTCACATCAACTAGAATACACAGCTATCTACAAACGTTTAGGGGCCCGAAACAATACATCCTTATACAGTGGAGAACATGGCCATTGTGTAGATGATTGTGGCCAATGTTCCCACAGGGGGCCTGAGGGATTCTCCATTGAGCGATGTTGGTGGAGAAAAACATCCACAGCTGCCACAGCTCATCTGCATCATTTTGACACCGCATTCATGGGCATTAGGGAGCCCAGCCAGGTCGAATCTGAATTGTTGGCATTCAAAAATTAACCGATTTTCCTTCGTGCGATCAGAAACAATATCGATATAATTGGATATATGGATCGTGTATAATAGGGAGTACATACAGTGATCCAGCTCACCTTACTGCAACAGTTCCATATTCTGCAACTATGGAATCTTCCCACAGAAGGTTGCTTTTCGAACATTTTTTTAGCAGCAAATCACGTGCTACTAACCAAAACACCATTACAACTAAAACTTTCAAGAGCACTTGGTAGCATCACTCGTTTCCGGCTCTGGTTAAAATCATCGCCAAATGTCGGGTAAAAAAAGGCAAATGTCAAGGTCTGAAGACTGCTTGGCAAGGTCACTCGTTCCAGGCTCTGGTTAAATTCATTGCCAAATGTCAAGGTTTGAAGACCACTTGGCAAGGTCACAGGTTCCAGGCTCTGGTTAAATTCAGTGCCAAATTTCAAGGTCTGAAGACTGCTCGGCAAGTTCACTCGTTCCAGGCTTTGGTCAAATTCAAAGCCAAATTTCAAGGTCTGAAGACGGCTTGGCAAGTTCACTCGTTCCAAGCTCTGGTTAAAATCATGGCCAAATGTCAAGGTCTGAAGACCGCTTGGCAAGTTCACTCGTTCCAAGCTCTGGTCAAAAGAATCACCAAATGTCAGGGTCTGAAGTCGGCTCGGCAAGGTCACTCGTTCCAGGCTCTGGTTAAAATCATGGCCAAATGTCAAGGTCTGAAGACCGCTTGGCAAGTTGACTCGTTCCAAGCTCTGGTCAAAAGAATCACCAAATGTCAGGGTCTGAAGTCGGCTCGGCAAGGTCACTCGTTCCAGGCTCTGGTTAAAATAATGGCCAAATGTCAAGGTCTGAACACTGCTTGGCAAGTTCACTCGTTCCAGGCTCTGGTTGAACCAATTGCCAAATGTCAAGGTCTGAAGACGGCTCGGCAGGGTCACTCGTTCCAGGCTCTGGTTAAAATCATTGCCAAATGTCAAGTTCTGAAGACTGCTTGGCAAGGTCACTCGTTCCAGGCTCTGGTTAAAAGAATTGCCAAATGTCAGGGTCTGAAGACTGCTTGGCAAGGTCACTCGTTCCAGGCTCTGGTCAATCAGATTGCCAAATGTCAAGGTCTGAAGACTGCTTGGCAAGGTCACTCGTTCCAGGCTCTGGTTAAAGGAATTGCCAAATGTCAAGTTCTGAAGACTGCTTGGCAAGGTCACTCGTTCCAGGCTCTGGTTAAAATAATGGCCAAATGTCAAGGTCTGAAGACCACTTGGCAAGGTCACAGGTTCCAGGCTCTGGTTAAAACAAGCGCCAAATGTCAAGGTCTGAAGACTGCTTGGCAAGGTCACTCGTTCCAGGCTCTGGTTAAAAGAATTGCCAAATGTCAAGTTCTGAAGACTGCTTGGCAAGGTCACTCGTTCCAGGCTCTGGTTAAAATAATGGCCAAATGTCAAGGTCTGAAGACCACTTGGCAAGGTCACAGGTTCCAGGCTCTGGTTAAAACAAGCGCCAAATGTCAAGGTCTGAAGACTGCTTGGCAAGGTCACTCGTTCCAGGCTCTGCTTAAAACCAGCGCCAAATGTCAAGGTCTGAACACTGCTTGGCAAGGTCACTCGTTCCAGGCTCTGGTTGAACCAATTGCCAAATGTCAAGGTCTGAAGACGGCTTGGCAAGTTCACTCGTTCCAAGCTCTGGTTAAAATCATGGCCAAATGTCAAGGTCTGAAGACCGCTTGGCAAGTTCACTCGTTCCAAGCTCTGGTTAAAATCATGGCCAAATGTCAAGGTCTGAAGACCGCTTGGCAAGGTCACTCGTTCCAAGCTCTGGTCAAAAGAATTGCCAAATGTCAGGGTCTGAAGTCGGCTCGGCAAGGTCACTCGTTCCAGGCTCTGGTTAAAATCATGGCCAAATGTCAAGGTCTGAAGACTGCTTGGCAAGGTCACTCGTTCCAGGCTCTGGTTAAAATAATCGCCAAATGTCAAGTGTTGAAGGCTTTGTGGGAGATGGTTCAATTTCTCCATGGTCGTTGCACCTTCTATCCTCGTCACTCCCTCCAACGCAAGCTCTCCCTGAGAGACTGGCAAAGCTTGGACAGCACACCATGCAGCACAGAGATCTGTTGGAACATAAGTGCAAGAGAGAGTTGCAGCGCCCAGGATACCTTGAAACTGCAATGTTTCGTGCAGCATCAGAGGCGAATCAAGGTGATGCAGCAAAATCCTACCTTTTTTCTGAGGAAGTTGCTTTGAAACCATCCGGTACACTTCAAGACCAGTACAGGAACCACTGAGCTTCAACATGATTCCTTCACCATTCAGGCATTGTACAGACAGGTCAATGAAATCGCCATGACTTGGCTCCAAGTAGCCCGCATCGCCCGTGGACATCGCCCAGCTTTTTGCCGGCTGGGCCGTTTAGGGGATACCGGGCAAAGCGCCGGCTGCAGCATTGTGGAACTTGAGTCGAAGAATCACGGTGCATGTAGGTGCGAGATATCTTGAGTCGGGAGGTTTCCAGGTCTCAAAAATGCAACATGGGGATGGAATGGAATTCGTTGGATATGGGGAGATGTTCACATCAACAAGCAGCAGTTCTGGTGTGAAAGCCAGGGTACCAGGGCAAACTGATCCACAGCCATGGACAGAATCGGCTGTGGAAATAAAAGCTATGGCTTTTTAGCAACGAAAAGCTCAAGATAGTAACAAACAACTACAAAACTACTCTTATATCCCAGGATATTCTTTTTGCATTCTCCTTGGTGTTGGACAATCCTATCTTTAAGTGGGGCGCCCTGTACATCTGCATGGTGGAAACCCAAAACGTGTCCCCCAAACGGCGCCGAGCGTCTGATCGAACTCACGCTGCTTCTTGGGAGGTATTGGACCATCGATTCGCCCGTGGGTCAAATAGCCCTGGCACTTCCTGGACCGTCGGGATCCAACATCGAATAGCTTGGCCGCATTTGATGCTTTGGAAAACATATACTGGTTGGTGGTTGCTGCTAACCCCTCTGAAAATTATGAGCTCGTCAGTTGGGATGATGAAATTCCCATATATTATGGAAAATAAAACATGTTCCAAACCACCAACCAGTATGTTTTTGACCCTACAAAGTGGAGCTTTCTGAAGTAACACACCTCCTTTGAATTGATCATAATTGGTCATTGTGGTGCTTTCAATTCATCCCAAGCATTCCCGAACATCATTGTGGGTTGGGAGAAGCATGTCAAACGGGGACCAAATGCCAACATGGGGAAGCTGATCAAGAAAAAAAATATCTACAGGTTCACTAGTCGTCTATAGTCTCCTCCGAACACAGTCTTGTGCCTCAGATCACCTTGAGAATTGAACATATTTCTGGACGAAGATCCATAATCTTGCGATGAAAGAGATGTTAAATGTCCAAAGGTCCAATCGTTGATCTTTGAAACAAACAAAAGGGGATGGGTCGTCGATCTTTCTCTCAGAAATGCCCGGTATACTATGCAGTAATGAGTCAGCAAGTAGGTACCCTCCAACCACTTGTTGCAGAAATGATTGGGAGTCTGTTACAAGTCTTGTAGTCTATGGCAATTGTGATTGGGTCACTGGAACTTCGTTCAGAGCCGAGCATCAATTGCTTCTGATGCATGTCGCAGTATTCGATTCCTCAGATCTTTCTGGCTGAGTATGACGGACATATTCATATTCTAATGTATTCTATACATTCCTGATTTTTGCTACACCCAACCTCAGTAGTTTCCTTCAACATTAGGGTGATATGACATTCCAATTGCTTGCCGCAATTTATAATAGATGGAGGGTGCTAACATGACTCACTAGACGTTTGCTCACCCCTTCGCTGGGTGATGATCTGTCTCAAAATCCGGGACACTGTACCCCAAAGGTTCGTTCTCAGGAAACAGTGTGATAAAAACCGTGTAAATTTGTGCCCCATAGTTAGCAAAGTTCGTTATTGTATACATATATATATATGTGTTTAGTTTAAAAGGGTTCATGGAAGGTTATAACTATAGTTGGATAATCAAGCAACACCATCATGTTTATCTGGCTCCCAAGTGTACACCTTGGGTCCGATGGTAAGGAGCACTAGGGACACCATCCCCATGGTCCAATGGTTGATTTAGGAGGATCGTGACAATCGTGACAAGCTACAGTAACTAGCTAGTAACCATAGAGTTTTTTCACCCATCTACCCACAAATCGGGGACCAACAACATATCAACATTAACCAAATACTAAGCCACTAAAATTGCGGGATGATCCTCCAAGTACCTCAATAAAACACCACCATGAACCTGGTCGCCAGGTTCATTTAGCTCATAAGATCACTTTTAAATGCCACGAATCCCCAGAAAATATCCCATGAGACTACCATTCAAGTGAAAATCAAGTGGAAACCCCATGTTTGATGGTTAAATTAATCTTTACAAGTTGGTTTATCAATCATAAAACCATATAAAGCCCATGCATACTGGAGGTTTATCCCACTTAGTAAGTAACAAACCCTATATAGTTGTAACTGGAGTACAGTGGGTAAAACAATCATAAACCATCCCCGAAATCAGCATCTTTATAGGTGATATGTTTACAATTCTCAAATGGGTGGTTTATGGCATTGTTTTACCCACATTAGTGACTAAATAATGGGATAGTTCCTCCATTTATAGCGCATTTTTCCACGTTTGCCAATGTTTTCCTATGCTTTTCCCATATTTTCCATGATTTTTCATGAATTTCCATGATGTTCCCATATTTTCCAATATTTTCCTGTGATTTTCCCACCCAGAATAAACCATTGAACCAGACCATCTATAACCTGCGCTTAGACGCCTCTGAGCCTTGGGCGGCTGCACTGCGCGCCCAAGCCGCCGCCCCAAACACGGGACATGCCTGCAGACACGACCAGATGACTGATGGCCAGCAACTTATGATGATATATAGTATATATATTATTTCATATATATATATAATACTATATAGTCTATAATCAATATATATATATATATATATTACATTCTATCATAGTATATTGTATTATATTATATTATATTATATTCAATTATATCATATTATATTACACCATATCATATTATATTATTTTGTATTAAATGATATTATATTATAAAGTTTATACTATAATTCATTATTAAAAATATCTATATTATATATATTGATATTATAATATATATATATATATCATTGTACAAAATATATAATGGAAATTGCATACATATATATATATATATCTAAGTCATTTTAAGTCATATGATGGTTCATATGTATATATATATATATATATATAAAGCCCATTCCTAACAAATCAGTTGTATCTATATCATCATAGGTATATCTATATATATATATATAGCTCACTGCTAACATTTGCTGAATAAATAAATATATATATATACATATATTATGGTATAGATGCTATAAATTGTATAACCAATCGGTATTTATACATAACGGGTATACTAATTCGATGCCATCATTGTTCAAACTAATTTGATCCATAACGGTACATGCCTCTATAGAGCGTAAAACCTCTGATACACCATGTATGCACATTATTATGATCTATATATATATATTACATATATGATATGTGAATGAATTGACCATAGATGATTTGTAAACCATATGGCACAAACCTTAACAGTATATATATATATAACATGTATATATAATATGTATATATAATATGTATATAAAATATGTATATATAATATGTATATATAATATGTGTATATATATATATAGTGCATATATATATATACATATTATGGACAGTTATACACTATGTACTGTATATGATATGGATCTGTGGTATTAACCCGAACCATTGACAAACCAGCTATATTTTTTTCGTTAGCCACTATATATTGTGATGATTGTGGTGTGGAGTTTATACCTATGTAAAACAAACCGACCCATCTGACAGTGAGTGGCTATGGGTCGAAACGTGGGTAGCACGTTAAAAATTAGGGATGGTCAGATTTTTTCCGTCACCTGGTTGGAATTATACAAAAATAGTGGTTATAACTCCAATAATAGTGGTTATATATATATATATGCTTATATGATGGGATATATATATAATATCTATATCTGGTTAGTGGTGGAATACCTACCCCTCTGAAAAATGATGGAGCTTGTCAGTTGGGATTATGAAATTCCCAAGGTACTGTATGGAAAAAAATGTTCCAAACCACCAGCCAGTGGTTCTTTTCACGGGTCTCTTATTTTGACCATGTATGAACCATCCTCCTTCATATTGAAAAGCTTTGCACTGCTATTGGTTTGTCACCTGCCAACAAAAATAGCAAACATGTTTTGGGTGAACCCTCCCAAGGCCAGTCGATTTTTGCTCTGGGGATCTATCTCACCACCCTGAAACGTTGAGATGTTGGTCGATTTCGGGCTACCGCTGCCCAGTCGTTTAAAAAGGTTTACCCTCCAGTAAATTAACATAGACCCTGGCAGTCATCGGGGTTGAAAGATTAGTTTCCTCTAAAAATAGGTGATTTTCAGGGTCCAACTGTTATTTCACCAGAGGGTAAGCTGCCCAGTCTCCCGAGTGGTGATCTTTTCCAAGGAGCAAAACAGTTCCGCTGTGGTGGCCTTTTCCTGCGCCTCGCCGGGGTGGCCATTCCCATCGAGGGCAGGGCATGGCACGGTGCGATTCATCCCACAACTGGAACTGGAGAAACCCTACAACTGGAGTACCCGGCCTGGTAAACTAACAGTTTGCTTTTGAACATGGCAATTTATGGTGGATTTACCCATTACAAATGGTGATTTTCCATAGTTATGTAAACGTTTACCAGAGGGTAACCCTTCGCAAATCTCATTTATAACCAAGGATATACTGTATATATATATAACCTAATAGGTGGGATGAACCACCAAGTAGTGATTTTTGGTGGTTAAGGTCGTCACAAATAATTCATCATCTTCCAGTCCAATTTGTTTGGTTACAGTAATTGTGCTGGCCAAATCACTAAAATACACACATGATGAACCCATTTGATCAGGTGACAAATGTTGGCCAAACAACCCTGTGCTTGAAACATGTTCAGTCAAGCAATGATTCATTCCCCTGTGGCAATCTAGCCTTTCAATAGAATTCAGTCTATACACATATCTGATAAATACATGTTGAGTGAGTGGATAGTGTTCCACCGCCACGTTAAATTGCCAGAAGGACAAGTCCCATGTTTGCTGGACGAAAACTCCTTATTGATCCAAGTATGTTTGTTGCTTAGTGTAAAAACAACATAAGTCATACATCCGCCGTGTTTGTACTTTACTTATCTTGTGGTTGGTCACTAAATATCAAGCGCAGCACTCTTGCTCACACAATCGGCCTCAAATTTTCATTGTCAAACTGTCCAATGGTTGGTTGGTCTAATCAATACCCTCTGGTAAACTAACATAATTATATAAAATCACCATTTTTAATGGTTAAATCAACTATTTCTATGGTCATTTTCAAGTTCGCAAACTGTTAGTTTACCAGAGGGTATGTCGAGTCAAATAAATCCAAGCTCTGGGTGTTTTCTCAGTAAACATACCGAAAAGATCCAATACGTGGTTCCCTCACATTTTCCGTCCCAAGATCAGCACTTGCTCATGGACAATTGTACAAAACAACGACTGGAAAAACGAAACAAATGAACTTCATTGTAAAATCAACATGTGTTCATACACAATATCCAAAGTCTCCGAAAACCATTTTTCAACATCACAATCCGTCAAAATCACCTGATTTCAAGGTGAAATCATGATGTTTCAAGGTGTTTTCAACGTGCTTTTCCCGATTTTTCATGGCAACCTCCCCATTTTTTTCCACCAACGCCTTCAAGAACTCCTCCACGGAGGCGTCGCCCAGACGGAAGGCCAGGTAGAAGGGCTGCGAGGTGTCGGCTTTTTGGGCCTTTGGGTGAGGCTTCCAAGCGAAACCATAGGGAAAATGGCGATCGAACCAAGCAAAATGTAGGAAAACCATAGGGAAACCATGATTTCACCAGAAAACATGGGGGATGTTCATCAATTTTATGGTTGATTTATGGCTGATGGCGTAGCATCAACTGCACATCACTTGCTCAACGTTTGGGTTGGGAGCCCACCTCCGCAACAATGCCCGGATCGTGGCCAGTGATCCACTCCTGTGGGCACGAGGCGCGCGCAGAAAAAATTGGGTTGGGACCTCCAAAAGCTGTTGGTAACTTGCCAGTGTTTATATGTGATTAATTAAACCACAAATTCGGATACATATATATATATATATTAATATATTAATATATATATGTATATACATATGTGTGTTGTTTAATGATATACTGAATTTATGTTGAACTGGTATATAATAATATTATACTATGTCAAACCGGTATCATGATACCCGTATACGGCTGTTGATTGTTGTAAAGTACTCGAATAGTATATGACATCACTGTTTGAAAGGGAATTACCCTAAATCCTAATTCATCAAGGGACTATGCATCCGGGGTTGGCATTGTGTGAATTATGATAGGTATATACCGGTTGGTGGTTTTAACCATCTTGAAAAATATTAGTCAATGGAAAGGATTATCCCATATTATGGAAAATAAAACAAGTTTGAAACCACCAACCAGTATAAGTTGGCTTACAAAAACGGGCTAACCAAGGTTTGTAGTGGATAATTATGTGTAAAAATTGGCTCAGTCCAACCACCAACTTCACGTGAGCCCAAGACTTTGCAGTGATGGGTGCCTGATACTCCGCAACTTTGAAGTGCCTTCTCATCATCCAAAGCATATAGTAATACATACGTATAATATATATATATATATATATATCATTGTATAATTATTATATTATTATACATTTGCACCTCAAATCAACCATTTTTTGTTTGTTCTGTTGCCCGAGACTTTCGACCGTACCGTCATGATCAGTTTTTTGTTATCTTCACCTAATGAGTGCTAATGTGTTTGAACTACTAAATTCAAGAATATTCAAGGTTATTCAACTAATATCATCGCTATCAAAGGCGTTTAGATGCGTTTAGAACTATTTAGACTTAAATCTTCAGCAACTCACATAAAGACCAGTGCACCTCACCCACTCCTTGTCTTCCATCTTGCTGTTCCTCTTCCTCTTGAGGTACGCCGCTCCGCTGCTCTCTTTGGCGGACTTAGCGCTCGCCTTGCGCCCACGCGCAGCGCGGCCAGCGCGCCCAGCGCGCCCGGCGCCACCGGCGACCACCGGGACCGATGGATCCTGGGAATTGGGGCAGCAAAACACGGAGACAACATGAGCATGGATAAGAATTGCGATTTTTCCCCACCTGCCAGGTGAGGGTTGCTAGATTTTAACGGAGCTCTTCTCCTCCTCCGCCTCCTCCGCCTCCTCCGCCTCCTCACCCGCCGCCTCCTCCAGATAGAATGCCAGAAAATATGCCAGAAGATATGCCAAATAGATATGCCAGAGGATATGCCAGATAGAATGCCAGATAGAATGCCAGATAGAATGCCGGAAGATATGTCAGAATATATGCCAGAAAGATATGCCAGATAGAATGCCAGAAGATATGTCAGATAGAATGCCAGAAGATATGCCAGATAGAATGCCAGAAGATTTGCCAGTAAGAAAATGTATAAATGTCATGGTGGGGATCACACGAAGTAAAGTAATTTTGCAAACCACATGAAGGGATTTGACGGGTACAAAGCCAGGGGATCACTTGGGGCCAAAACAACACAAGAGAATTCAAGAGAACATAACAACTGGCGCAATGAATGGCATGTGCATGGAAAAAAACGTCCTATGGTCTTGACAGGATGTGGATTTGTCCGACAATCTGTTCCATTAGAATTCAAATTCGGGTAAATACCCCCATCTGGGTCCATGTTCAACCCAGAACCTAGGATGTAAATCTTTCGATTCATTAAGTATTCCCCAAAAGAAGGGGTATTCAAATGAGGAATTCTAAATATGTCCATTCAGAATTCACAAGATTAAGGATTTTCCCAGTTGCATTGGGTACTTGGATTCTGCGCCTCATCACCAGAAGCTTCCGAAGAGGTGTTGAGCACCGGAGCATCTGCCAGCAACTTTCGCAACTTCCTCTGCGGCAATGGGGAAACCATCAAGGGGTTCTGCATGGTTTCTGCCAGTTTCTGCCTTGGCACCCAAAATGGGTTTGTCTGAAAATAGTGTACCCCTAAACCCAATACCTATTAAATGGCTATAATTGGGAATATATATACCCTATTTTCAGACAAACCCAAATGTCAGGAAACATTAGAGTAACAGAGAGGTAAAATCAGAGATGTTGGACTCGTGTAGCTATGATTTATGTCTGGTTGGACAACCCAGTTCGTAGAGCAGCAACACGGGATGGGAAGAAAAACAGCATATCATGTGGGGTTCGAGCAATTGACATCTCGGGAGACATGCAGTAGAAACCAGTCATGATGGCTACGTCTTCGTACTATTCAAACTGTTTAATCATGCTTAATCTACCCCAAATTAGGACGTGACTGATGCAACCAACAAACATTGGTATCTAAAAGGGTAAAATAAATTGGACATCGACCTACCAGTTCCGTTGACTGGGAAGGTTCTGGAAGCAATGATGGGGAATTCCGATCGAGGGGTATGATTGGGTATGAGTTCTTTCAGCCTGGTGACCCAACAAACATCCACAGATCTGACAGAAGAAACTCTGTTGAGATGCTATAATCAAACACAAGGCGACAAGTACTCCACTTCCCAAAAAAAGGACAACCGCAAAACTACGCAAACAACAACAACAACAACAACAACAACAACAACAACAACAACAACAACAACCACCACAACGACAACGACAACGACAACGACAACGACAACGACAGCGACAGCGACAGCGACAGCGACAACGACAGCGACAGCGACAGCGACAGCAGCAGCGACAGCAGCAGCGACAGCGACAGCGACAGCAGCAGCGGCAGCAGCAGCAGCGGCGGCAGCGGCAGCAGCAGCAGCAGCAACAACAACAACAACAACCAACAACAACAACAACAACAACACCAACACCAACACCAAGAACAAGAACAAACAACACCAACGACAACAACAACAACAACCACAACTACAACCACAACCACAACCAATTTCCTTCAGCGCATTTGCAGCAACCCAATTCTTGACATGCTGGGTGCCAAACCCCACCAATCACCAGTGGGCTTGGGCAACTTCGTCCCGAGAATGACGGGCGCTCCCATCTCCGTCAGGCGCTCCCATCTCCGACCAAAAAAATGTCTTTTCGATCCCGAGCCGCTCCATGGTAACAACATTCATGGCATGTTTTGCACAAGTTCCAGAATTTCCAAGTGTCGAAGATCTTCCGAAAGCACTGCTGGACAATTTTGATGAATCATCTTAGATCAAATTTCTACGATACTATAAATTTCAGGGGATGAACTTCGGGATGAACATCCATTTACAAACGGCACTTTAGGGATCACCAGGCTATCAAGGTTTCTACCCTCCGGTAAACTAACATAGCTATTGAAAATGGCCATTTATAGTGGATTTTCCCATTAAAAATGGTGATTTTCCATAGCTATGTGATTTTCCATAGCTATGTTAGTTTACCAGAGGGTATTCATATATATATATATATACCTATACAGTCTACGTGTTTTTGTTTTCCCACATGGCACTTCTCCGATTAGCCGAATGCCGAGACGAAGCAACACTCCTTGGGCACGTGTTGGTGCCCTGGACGTTGAAACATCTTTAAAGCTATGGCCTTGGGCAATTTCCATCATCATGCCATCACATGGGTTAAATAATTGGTAATTGCATCATAGGTGGGAAAAATTGGCAATTTATGATGGCAAATTGATGGAAAAATGCAATACCCTCTGGTAATTTAACATAGCTATTGAAAATGGCAATTGTTTAATGGGAAAATCAACTATTTCAATGGCCATTTTCAATAGCTATGTTAAATTACCAGAGGGTAAAACGATCCACCAAGCCAGAGATGGGGGTTTCCATAATTGGGGGATCCCTGGTTGATGCTGGTTGACTTATCATAGAAAATCCCATCTATTTTTATGGATGATTTGGGGGTACCCCTATTTTAGGAAACCTCCAAATGGATCAGGGTTCAGATAAGGGGGGAGGAGTTGTGCAGATGGTTTTGGTAGATACAGAGTGGAATGCATAGGGTGCACAACTACAAAATGCAAGTGCATGTACTTTTTTTCAGCTACAAAATGAAGAACATAACTCTTTCTGGCTCGGAAAATAATTCAAAACCAGTACTACAAAATCCAATGCATCTGAAGTCAAAAAAATAGCTGAACGTCGGAATTTCTAACATGATTTTTCCCAATGACATTTTGTAGTTGGGTCTTTGCCATCCAAAGTTCCGACCAACATAAATTCGGAGAACATTTTGTAGTTGTCAATGATTGAATTTAGTTGGATCAAGTGTTGACCCCGTGCAGTTTGTTAGATGGCATTCTGTAGCTTCATGATCTGTTTGTTGGATGCTTCAACTATTCAACTTGTACAACTACAAAATGCTAATGAAATTTTATGTTGGATGCTTCAACTAACTCAACATATACAACTACAAAATGAAAATGCATGATTTGAAAGGAATCAACTACAAAATGATTCCAAATACAAAATGGGGGGGCCGGGCACAACCCCTCATGTTTGTACAAAAAAATGCTGGCTGGCAATCTGTACTGTAGCCCAAGTCCTCCCCATTTCGTAGCTGAAATTTGAAGGTGGATCCAAATGGTTCTATGTTGTCACCAACCTTTCGTAGCCTCCAGTGAATACTGCAAACTAAAAGATCCATTGGCAACTCCCCATGTTCCATGATATCGAGGATTTTGCAGCCATGTTAGATTCCTGGAGAGTAGATTACTCTCTGGTAAATTCAACACGGCGAGCTGGAAAATCTCAAAAGATTTCCTGGTTGGTGGTTTCTTTATCCCTCTGAAAAATATGAAAGTCAGTTGGGATGATGAAATTCCCAATATATGGAAAGTCATAAAATTATATAAAATTCATGTTCCAAACCACCAATCAGATATTCTTTAATGATGGAAAATGGGAACCATCATGATCGTCATCTCGCTGTGGCTCTTCAAGGAAGCCAGGTGAACAAATGCTGGAGAGCTACAGACTTGCCACGGTGGATTAGTGATACTGACGATGGTCGTTGTAGCTGGGTAAAGAAATCCATGAAAGTTAGTCAGTTCCTTTAGCCAGTTACTACCCACTTCTCACGAATCCATACTAACCCATATGCAACCCATGGTGCTGGAGTATGTACCAACATTTGCCCTTGTCCAACATCACCCAGTCATGTAGGTGTGCATATACCAGCACCAATTGGGCGGGTTTTCAGAACGGGATTTCCCCATTCCGATCGTCCCCAAAGATGAAGGCTTCACGGGATAAGGCCATAAACCAACCATGACTGGGAATGATCATACCACCAACATTGAAATTAGGTGAAATTGAAAAATTCGGGGATGGTTTATTATTCTATAATCCCTACATCAACAACCAACCCGGGGTTGTCTTGCACTCATCATTTTTCCAAGTGGCGGCAATGTCACAGTCTCGCTCTTCGCATCCTCATCGGACTCGTCAGCCATGGCGGCTACGACATTGCCATGGTCATTTTGGGGCTGTTGGTGTCACGAAGTTTTAGCAATTGAAGTGTCAGTCAATCATCAAAATAATCATATAGTAATACTTGAAATCTCCGTCCAACTATGATATTATGATGTGTAAAGACAAAGGATTGCAAAGGTATGTAAAGAATTGTAAGTACAAAAAAAATCCTGTCTGTTGTTTTGCAAGTCGTGCATCTGCTTGTAGATGAATACTTCTTCTTTAAACCATCTCCGAGCATCGCGGAAATGGAGTCAGTTGGATGAGACATGACTACGAAACTCACCAGTCTTGGAAGCATTTTCCATACTTGATCCCAAACGAGCAATCGACTCATCGCACAAACATGTTTCCCCTGCTTTGCCTCACAAAAGCGATAAGTTACGCATGACAAATACCCATAGAATACATAACCATCTAAAACTGCTGACTTCTGTTGTGACTGTTCACATAGCCACTTTCATTGGTCGCACAAAGAGTTTGGCCTGAACATTGGGGTAACGATGGAACCACAAACAACTGATGGCTACTCTATGGTTATTTAAAATAGCTATCGGAAATGACCCATTTAGGTCAGTGATGTATGATGATGTTCCCATAAAACATGGTGATTTTCCAGTTCGTAAACGGTTAAATAACCAGAGAGTAGAGTTCATCTTGCTGAACTTCCACGTCTGGAATCCCAAAGTCCGGATCGAAAAAAACATGTTCTTTTGGAGATGGCACTCCCACAAAAAAATGATGTTGGATATCTGGGACCCTATGGATCCAAACTCAAAAACTACAACACTTCACCCCCCAAATCAGCTCAAATCATACCCCAAACACTTTCACATAGAGTACTTGGATCCATAGGGTTAGATGGGTTAGATAACCCTGCAAGAAACAATACACCATTTGGTGTTTCCAAAGTGCCATCCACCATTCACCAGTTTGCCCATCAATCAAATCAAAGTTGATCCACATTTTGTTTTGCCTTTCCATTGAACAAAATTGAACATTCATTATGCCAACCATTTACCCTCTAGTTATTTAACATAGCCATGGAAAATCACCATGTCTAATAGGGAAACCAGCTATAAATGGACCATTTTCCATGGCTATGTTAGTCATAACCAGAGGGTTTTTTTGTGTTGTCCCCTTTGCATCCTGGAAATCACCAGGAAAACTCCGAAAATCATCCTACGGTCCATCACTATTGTTTGCTGGTTGAGCTCACCATTCACCAACAAAAAGACTCAAACAAATGGTGGTTATAATACAAATAATAATGCTTATATATGGGTTATATCATGGGATATATGGATTCATATCTGGTTGGTGGTTGACCTACCCCTCTGAAAAATATGAGTTAGTGAAAGTCAGTTGGGATTATTCAATTCCCAACTGAATGGAAAGTCATAAAATTGATGTTCCAAACCACCAACCAGATATCAAAATACACAACAACCATATCAAACAAATCATCCACCTCATAGATCGGCACCTCAGAGGCTTCGAGGAAGAAGTCCACGCCACCCTTGGGTGCTCCAGGGGCAGCCTGCGCAGTCAAGTTATGTCAGATTTAGATGACAAAAATTGTGATTCATGGGAGAAACACATATTGTAAAAAAATGTATATTGATGGTATATAAGAATGATTCATGGGATGATGATGGAATATACTTTTTAAAATGGATATATAGTGTGTATATATATAATGTGTATATATTGTATTTGTATGTACATATATATATATATATATATGTATATATAGTATGGGCATATCATGGCAAATATCATAGGGGATTAAGTGTACTCATGTATATATTTGAAGCTTCAGAAGTTTAACCAACGAAAATCATACCCTCTGGTAACGTGGCAGGCTGGGAAATACGCGAACTCAATGGAAGTTTGTAGCAACGCGGGTTTGATTTCTGGTCATGGGCATATCATACAATGGCTCTATAAATATATATATATATAATGGGAGATAAAAAAGGGATTTACAAAATGGGATAGGACAATATCCTCTTAGTTCAATATTTCTTGCCATACACTAATCTTAGAGAAAGTTAATCGATATCATCGTTAGACAGTCCACTTTTGTGAACTATGGACGTGTGTTCTTAGATAAACCCAACAGTATGACATGGGTGAGTTGGATTCCATGAACTTGCTGGTCATCCCACGGGAATGGAGTCATGACCATTCCCCATTTTTTGTGCAATTTCACCAAAGCTTTGTCATCCTACCATAGTTGGAATTCCGTATTTTTAAACAACAAACAACACTATATATAATATTATATAATTCCCAATTGATTGGTGCATGACCATCCATTTTATTGGGAAAATAAAACATGGTTTGACGATGGCACATATGGACATAAAATGCCTTGCTTTGAGAATCATTAAACCCTGGTTTGTCAGGGTTACTCCAAAGACCCCAGGTACAAGGGCGGGGTAAATTAGATTAGGCTTAAAGAGGTAGAATGACTACAATGGATTGGAGCAAGTCTGTTTGTGAGTCCCCAAAGTGGCTTATACCAACAGTTGTGATTTGCTCCTGGTTTTGCTGGTTGATGGTTCATTGTTTATCACTGACCCCATCTTTCACACTCGCAGCTTGTTGAATCATTGAACCATGATACCATTGTTTTAGGAGAAATCCATGCTACCCACGCTGGCGGCATTGCCACCAATCCGCACCTCAATTCTGGCTTTGTACCTGTGGCACAGGGTGGACATATCGCCTGTTTAAGGAACAAACACGGATCATTTTGGGTGATCTTGTACAAGTAAATCTGCAAAATCGTGGGACCCCTGTCACAACAATCGGGTGCACCATTTCCTTGTGTTTATGTTTTTTTTTGACAAAACAATCATGATTTCTTCCTGACATGCCGAGGGTCCTGCATTGTGCCCCTTTGATCGCTTCTATTGCGTGGTTTCGTTCTCCATCTTTTGCTGGCAAACTGCCCCTTTTTGCTTGACTCAAGTGGAATATACCCCATTTTCAGACATATCCAAGTCTCATTTCTGCTTGTTGCCCTCCCCTTTTTCTCCACCTTTCCAGCTGGCTCAAGCTCACCGCCGAACCAGATCAAAGGCTGCCCTTTCCCCAGGGATTCGCCAGTCATCTGGTTGGTGATCTGGTTCACCTCTGAAACAAAATATACAAGTGAACTACCCATCCAGTTGGACATGTTCGAAAAAAAAAAACACTTAAGAAGAAACAAACACTATTTAAGAAACTACCATGAAAAACGAATTATGTAAAACCCATGGAAAAAAAAAAAACAACATCTTTCAACACACCAAGGACCAAGCAAGTTCCGAGGTTTCCAGGGAGCACTTCACCATTTCCTTGGCATAGTGTAGGAACTTGAAGCTCTCCACTGTGGAGCCTCCCAGCCTTGGATACAGAATCCAAAAAAGCTAAGAAACACAGGTTCCGCTGGGTTTCCATAAATGAAGACACCCCAAAATGGATGGTTTACAGAGTTTACAATGGAAAATCCCATCTATAATTTAAATCGTACAATGGAAAATTCCATCTATTCTATTTTTTTTGGATGATTTGAGGGTAGCCACATTTTAGAAAAACCCCACGCATGGATGGCTATGAGTCAAAAACATGGTACCCAAACGGTACACTAAAATAGCTGGTTCATGGATGCGCACTGCCATCCCCATAGAATATGGCAATGTCATCGCTATGACCCATCCCTATATGGCAATATATACAACATGTGTCAACAATGGGAAGTTGATATTTATCATCCATACCCCCTGGTAAACATACAAAAAGCGAACTGGCAAATCACTATTTAAGAAGAGGTCAATCAACTATTTCTATGGTCCATTGGTCCATTTTCTATAGCTTTTTCTATGTTTACCAGAGGGTAGCTGTTGCTTGTGGACTGATGTTCATCCATCCTACGGTTCAATGGCTTTTGATCAAACCCCAAATTTCTATCACCCAACGAACAGAGACAATCCACCATTTGTAGATTCTGAAACCGGAAACATATGAGCAATCTCGGAAACTCTAGGTTCACTTTAAGGACATTCACTCATGGATGTTCCACCGCGTTTTGTTAGTTTACGTAATAATTTACTGGAGTGCGTGTCTGATAGATCGTGAACCGTGGATGTAAAGTGGATCTCATGACACCATGATGCAGCAAACTATGAACTAATGAGCTGATCGTAAACTAAATTCATGGAGACAATGATTTTGTCGATTTTATCAATTTACATCAGAGTGTTTGATTTACAGGAATTATTTACACTATTGCTTACTATTGTCACTTTTATTACTGTTATTGTTATTACTACTATATGTTTCATGTAACTATCCATATGGGAAATTAATCCCTTCCCCCTATTACTAAAGCCCCCCGAATAATAAAAACTAGGGACCGTCTCCAATGTTGGAAAATTCGGGGTTGGCCAATGTGATTTTTAAATGATCCCCTTTAGAAAACAGTTTAAAAATGAAGCTACCATTTCAGGGTTTCACCCCCTAATAATAAAAAATAGTCAACCCCGGGGTGTTTTTTATTAGGGTCCGTCTTCTAAGGTCGCAAAAAAACAAGTATTTATATTGAGGTTTTTAATTTAATACTAGTATTAGAGGAAAGCTTCGAAATCCAATGTTTGGCAATATTTTAATTAGATCTTAAAATGAAATCAAATCAATTTTGAAATAGGAAAAATAGCTTTATATATTATTGTAGGGTTTTTAATTTAGTATTAGGGGAAAGCTTCGAAATCCAATTTTTGGCAACATTTTACTTAGATTTTAAAAGGACATCTAATCGATTTTGAAACAGTTTTTTTTATTATTAGGGTCTTAAATTGGGGGGAAGCTTCGAAATTCAATATGTGGCAATATTTTAATTAGATTTCAAAAGGAAACCTAATCGATTTTGAAACAGAAAAACATGTTTTAGGGTTTTTAATTTAGTTTTAGGGGGAAGCTTCGCAGCTTAATAATAAATACACCCTAATAATAAAAACCACCGGAGGTGTTTATTATTTGGGTGTGGGGGGTGGGGGGTTTTGTATTAGGGGGAAGGGATTAGTTCTGACGTAGCTATCCAGACAAGAACATCAGCTTTTATGTAACTATCCAGTATAATTGTATATATATATATTTATAATTATAATCATCCATTAGCTATCCACTACCTCAATTTTCAGATAGAAATGGTTTCCGCTATATCCACTGACTATCCCATATGCGAACCATGGTCCTGGTATAATTGGTATATGCACACCTACATGACTGGCTGATTTTGGACAAGGGCAAATGTTGGTGAATATTCCAGCACTCTACCCTGGGACCACCTCGACCTCGACTCTGAGACCCCCCACGGCGCTTTGAGGACCAAGGCCCGTTCGAAGCCCTGAGAGTTCTGTGGCATGGGGTTATCTAAATGGTCATTGAATGGGACTTCACCAGGGAAAATGATAGGTTGGTGGTTTGAACCCCTCTGAAAAATATTAGTAACATGGGATTATTGTTCCCAATATATGGAAAGTCATAAAAATTCATGGTTCCAAACCACCAACCAAAATGATGATTTGTCATGGGATTTCACCCTTATTTCACCCAGGAACATGCATATATTATTTAGCAATGAGGATTTGACCAACACAAATAACCAACCAAACATGCTGGTATAAGGGGTATATCAAATGGGTTTTTTGATGAGGAGCATTGGAAACTAATTAGGCTAGAATGGAATTTATAAACCAATACAATGGGGATACTGATTGATGAACGGTGGGTTTTTATTTTAAATGGGTTCCACAAGTCGATTTTGAAAGTTGAACCTGGGGAATATCTACTCCGGGATGCTTATGTTGTATGTACAACGTTCCGTGATGCAGTGGGCAAACAAAGGCAGCACACAATTTAGAGATTGGTGAATCAACATTTAAATCAGCTCTAATATATATATATATATATAAACTATCAAACAAAATGGTATTACTATCTGCTATATAACACTATATATATATATATATCAACACATAAATCTGCATTCAAAAAAAAAATCCATCCAGATACTCCCCACATCTCCATCTCCCCCCAACAACTCGAGGCTCCACACGGCTGGGCTGGCGCGCCAATTCACCGTGTAGGGATAGGTGCCAAGCTCTGGACTCTTTAAGGTGACCTGGAACCACCGGAACCACCATCCATCTGGGGCAAACGATCATCATTTATACCATTTACCCTCTGGTAAACTAACATAGCTATGGAAAACCACCATTTTTAATGGGAAAACTCACTATAAATGGCCATTTTCAATAGCTATGTTAAATTACCAGAGGGTAATGCAGGCTTTTTTAACCTATCAATGGATGGTCAATTGGGAAAATGATATATACAAAATCCTATCATTCACCTACCAATGGATAGTATCATCATGGATCATATAGCTTTATGGTGATTCATGGTGATTGGTCATAGCATATCATAGCTATGGTCAATCTGGGTCAATCTGGGTCAATCACTATAATGACTATCATGCAGGAAAGCTATCATCATTCACCATCCCATCCATTGATTCACCTATCAGTGGATGGTCAATTGGGACAATTCTCCCATTGGGAGGTGATCGAGGCTTGGACGTTTCCGTTTTGTGGGTTCCATGGTTCACCCATGGTGACGACTGGGGATCCCCCATGACTTAAGAACCACCCGTTTATTGGATATTCATGGAATTACTGATGGTATATTTCGTAAAGCAATGGTGTTTACCATCCTCATATATCTGGGTAAAACATCTATAACATGGTGGATTTAATGGAATATTTAAATCATTGAAATATTTATGGAATATCTATCCCCAACTCTACCATGTTTATGTGCGGTATCAACCATCAAAATATTCAAAATATGGCTAGCTGACTATTGCTCTACTCACATTACATATATTACATGGGGATTTGAATGATAAGTCTAGCCAACTTGGGGATATTTAGATACCCTCTGGTAATTTAACATAGCTATTGAAAATGGCCATTTATAGTGAGTTTTCCCATCAAAAATGGTGATTTTCCATAATTATGTTAGTTTACCAGAGGGTAGGATTTAGATAGGACTGTAACCAACAGCAACCGGATTTTTGGGGATGACATTTTGGGGATTCCCTGAATCCGAACTTCCAGGGATCACAGGGAGGTCGTTGAAAAACGGGTGTTTTTTCTGCCTCTTCCAGGCCTTGTTTCATGGCACATCTTGGATTCCTGCGAACCAAATTCATTTCAGTGAAGCTGAGTAGATTATTTTCGGATATTCTGTTTTCGGCCATTCTGTTTTCGAAAGATGAATCATCATGCTAGCTCTTGTTGCTCAAGACCCGTGTTGACATCTGCGGGAGTATTAGGATCGTCTCGTATTTACCCAATGATACTGGCTATATTCTCTATGCTTGCTTGATGTTGATTGATGCTGATTGAACTTCAAAAAACTGTGGGACTGTGGGTAAACTGGTAAGCCCCTTGTTGATGACTATATTCACCCGTGAATCCCAACTTCTTGTTGCTTCTGTGGTTTTTCAAATGTTGGTTAGATCCCCAGTTTCATCGCTTAGATCCCAAAAAAATGGTTGTCGAACTTCAAACAGCAAATTCCCAAGTCCTACCCTTCAATTCCCCCCGTTTTCCCAGGGTCTACCAGCATTTTCATGGCATTAAACTCATTAAACCATAAAATCATTGGTTAACGATGCTTAGATCATGTTAAATCATGTCAAATCTTCAGTTTACTGCTGAACATCCATTGCATCCTCCATCTTTGAGGGATGAACTTCCAGTGTTGTGACACAGGGGCCATCCACCAGATCCACCCAACAGGTATCGCCTCGGCATCGCCTTCGCCTTCTTCCAAGGGCCTGCCATCCATAGGATTTAGATGGGATAGATTGATGGGAAACACTAATCTGTAAATGGTGGATTTGTTTAGTGGAATTTTAATGGGATATTTGATATTTATGTATTAATTATATAATTGGAATGTTTTTGGGATACTTATGGACTATTTATGGAGGTCGACTGAGGATATATCACCACCAAATGGTCATTTTATGGGATACTGTATATACATTTACATGCACACACACACATTTTACGTACACATATTGTGAAACATCCTCAGTTTATCCATCTCCTGTCAGGTGCCGGTAGGACATGCCCAGGACCAATTTCATATCATGCTGCTGCATGTCCATCAAGGGGTGGGCAGTGGCGTGGACTTGTGAGCCATAGTGGTGTGAAAGCAGAGGTGCTGCTTGGGGCTGCGGTGGGCGAGTCAGCCAATTCAAATTGGCAGCGGAGTTGCCTGGTTGGTGGAAAGGTTGAGGCGACCAAGGACGACGTGATCTAGGTTGAAGGTGTCTTTTACCTGGTGAGGACACTGGGTAGGGTGCTAGGGAGCATCCGTGATGGCAGAGGGCTTGGCCCAAGCTTCAGGCGATGAGAAGGGGACAAACTTATGGAGCCTCCTTCCATCGTTTGATCCGAGCTTGGACAACGCCAAGGAGTATGCGGACAAGGTTCGATTCCTATGGGGAATCTGTCCAACGAAGGACAAGACGATGCTGGCGCCACGCCTTGCACTTTTGTGCAAAGGCACGGCCTGGAGCCAGGTGAAAAGTTTAGCATCGGAGAAGCTGACCGACCCTGACAATGGGTACAAGATGCTGCTCAAGGCACTAGAAACCTGGGAGGAGTCAGCTGAGTTGCAAACTTACGGGGCCTTTGAAAGGGCTTTTTACAAGACCGTCCAGAAGCCAGATGAGACGGCAGTCTCCTTTGTGAACAGGATCAACGTGGCCTTTCAGGAGGTTGGATCTGAGACGACGGTGCAAACGGTGAAAGCATTCGTCATTCTCAGGCAGAGTGGACTCAATGCAGAGGACAAGAAGCGCATCATCTCAATGGCAGGCAACTACGACCCGTCCAAGATCGAGGCAGCGATGCGAGCCCTGTCAACAAAAGTACTTGGTCAAAGTGATGGTGCCAGAAAGAAGATCTACCCAGTCAACTACATGGAGGATGATGCGGATGAGATCAACTATGCAGGTGAAGAGGAGATGGACGAGGACTCAATTCTGATGGCCCTCCTGGAAGAGGGTGATGAAAGCGCTCTTGTCATCCAGGAGTTCGAGGACAGCATAGTGCAGGTGTGCCAGGACTCGCCTGAGCTCTCGATGGCCTTTTCGGCTTACCAAGAAGCCAGGGCCAAAATCAGAGACAAAGTCCGTGGACGTGGATTCTGGCCCATTCGAAGCTTTCCCAAAGGAAAGGGGAAAACCAAAAAGGGCAAGAACTTCTTCAAGAAGCGACAGAGCCTCTCCGAGAGGATTGCTTCCTCCAACTGCAGGATCTGCGGAGTTCGAGGTCATTGGAAAGAAGAATGTCCTCAAAAGGATCGACAAGGTGGTGCGGAAGCCAACATGCTTACGACGGTGGAGGAGCAGCTGATTGGTGAGATCTTAGAGGACCTCCCGCTGGACAACATGACCACTTGGGAGGCACGGCAACAGGGACATACCCACATCCACCCAGGGGTACCACCTGTGTATTCCAATGTTAATGATGAATTCGTTTGTATGGTTGTCCCAGGAACTTCCAAAGTTTTGCATGTGAACAATACTCCAAATGAGAAATCTCGACTTCGAAGTGTTTTGAAACGGGCTTTAGAAACTAGCTTTGGTGTCGTCAGGTCACGGAAAAATGAAACTGAGAGTAGTGCAGATCTAGGGCCTTCAGGAACTGGAATCATCGACACAGGAGCTAGCAAGTCCGTCATTGGTGAAAAGCGTGTGAGCGATCTCCTTGCCACCCTCAAACATGAACATCGGAGCTGAGTGAAATGGCAAAGGTCGGAAACGGTGTTTCGGTTTGGTAACAATGGTACCTTGAAAAGTTTGGGGGCTCTCTACATTCCATTTGGGTCCAAATGGCTCCGAATTGAAGTAGTGCAAGGATGGACTCCTTTCCTCATTTCAAATGCCTTTTTGAGTGCGGTAGGTGCAGATTTGCTGATCAGTCATTCAGTTTTGCGTGTGTCCGCATGGGACAAAGATGTCCGCTTGTGTAGGAACTCAAAGGGTCTTTTCACGATCAAACTGACTGAATTGATTGAGGCAGCATGCAAATTCGATCAAAGGCCTAAAACTGAGGAAGTGATCACCATGGCAAGTAGTTCAAATAACATACCTAATCGAAGTAAGGGGGTTTATTGCACACAGCAGCAGCAGCAGCCGTGGTCAAATGAGATGGATGATGTCAACGGCATGCCAGCAGCTAAAGTGGCTCAATCTCAACTCAACAGTGACAACGTGATCTCGTCAGACGCCCCTGAAGGTGACGTTCCTGTGAATCATGGCGTTCATGCCGGAGAAGAGCAGCAGCAACAATGTCGAGTCCCAGGTGATGGCGGGCTATGCCAACAATCTGGACGTGAATCTGGATGTTCCATTGACGGGACCAGTCGATCCAGGTTTGAACTTCAGCCAGCCGCCAATCATCAGGAGCTCCCGTCCAGAAGGGATCTCAACACTTCGGGAGTGGGGCGACATGAAGTTCCCGGAAGGCAAGTGGAAGAATGCCACCTTTGCCGACGTCTTTCGCCAGGACCAGAAGTACGTGCACTTCATGGCCAACCACACCAAGCTGGTGTCCCCATGGGCACTGAGCTTCAAGAGCTATGTCAGTGCCCGGCTGAAAGCTCAGATCGAGCACGAAGAGCTGAAGAAGAAGATGGTGGTGGAAATGGAGAAGAAGGTGCGCGAGGTGCTGATGACCGGCTCGTGGGGAACGTCCCTTCCAAGCAATGTGGATTGGGAGGTGATCTCACAGACGGTGCAGTCTGGCGGAGCCAGTCCACCGATCCATCGAGCCAAGAGGTCCATGGAGGACGAGATCGATGGCAACCAGATGAAGCCAGAATATGCCCCGGAGAACAAGATCGACAAGATCACCCGAATGGCTCTTCTTCAGCGAGAGCTGGATCGTCTGAGGGAGGAAGTAGATCAGTAGAGAAATCCAATGTGTCGGAGATCAAGGCATTGAAGCTTGAAACAGCCAGCGTTGATTCCATTTGTCAACAATTGGAATATGCACAAGTGTCAATTGAAAAGGATCTGGCCAAGCTTCAAGCAACATGGACAAGACCATCAACAATCAAGGCCGAGAAACCATCCTGGGGTCTGGATCTCTTGGAAATCTACTGTGAACCAGACTCACAATTGACCGAACAAGCTCGAAGACTTGGTTTAAGAGCCGAGAGATTCACAATCCACGATGGTGACCTATCAACGACTGCGGGTCGAGAAGCTTTGTGGAAGAAGATCATGGAGAAGTGTCCCCGTGAAATTTGGATGGCACCAGAATGCAAGTACTGGGGCAATTTCAGCAGGAGAAATATGGGTCGCAGCATCAGCACAGCAGCCAAAATACAAGCAGGTAGGGATAGTCAAAGGGTTCATCTCAAATTGTGTAATGAGGTTTATTGGCATCAAATGAGCGTAGGCGGCCAATTTCATCTTGAGCAACCCCAGGGATCTGAAGCAATTGACCAACCAGAGTTGCGGGATGTCAAGGAGGGAACCCTTTGTACTACCTTTGACATGTGTGAAGTAGGTAAACTACTTGCCCCTAGGATCCAAAGGAAGATAAGTGGAAATAATTTTATGAGAAAAAGAACCACTGTCTTCACTTCCTCCAAAGTCTTCCACAAAGCCTTTGACCATCGCTTGTGTGTTGGAAACCACGAGCACGTTCCGATTGAAGGCAAAGTCCTCCATCTAGGAAGATGGATATCTCTATCGGAGTATGCCGCTCGCTACTCTTCCGGTTTTGGTAGGAATGTGGCCCGATATCTGGCATGTCAGTGTTGGAATCCACCACTTTTATGGGAGGAGTTGAGTGTGGGTCATGAAGATGTGGAATTTGTAGCAGCGGTCATTAACCGAAAAAGAGAACATATAAGCATGGATGCCCCGGCTGGGCCTGAGTCAGATGCCAAGCGGCTGCGCTACAATGGCAAGTGTCCCCCTCGTGGAAGCCATGGATGCGCTGGTGGAGAATTCTGGGATAATGTTTTTAGACGTGTTGAGTCGCAAGTCCCAAGGGTTGGAAAAAGGGTGTTTGTTGGTGGTGATGATTTTGATGAAATCCAAAGGGGTGTTTTTGGTTTTAAGGTTCGTCGTGTTGAAGCTTGTAGGGGAACAGAACGTTTGAGAATCCCAGCAAATGACATCAGCCAGGCTTTCATACCGCTCAGACTCACGGTTATCAAAGACCGTGCTTCCGGCAAGGCAGAAGTGTTAGGACCAGCTGAGCGATGGGTGAATCTACCCAAAAACAAGCAAATCCGGAGGGGAAGACCAGCCAAGATGAGCCTAACCATTTTTGGGGAAGAGTTGCAAAAGAATGAGATAGTACGTCATGGAAATGAAGATAATCATGAACTATCTGATATTGACCGGGAAATGTTTGGTGACCCTCCAAATGGTCCTCCTAAAAATCCTGGGGTAGGAAATGGGGACAATAACCCTGAAGGAGATGTTGGGGGAGACGTGGTTAGTGATTTGGTTGGTGAAGGGGTTCCCAAAAGTATTGCGCGACATGGCCCTGGGTTTTTGAACTTAACTGGGGAGGAGAAGGCTCAAATTCGACGTCTGCACCATAATTTGGGACATCCCACAGCAGAGCGACTGGCCAAGTTTATGAAAGAACGACATGCGGAGCATCGCATAATTCAAGGCGTCTTGGATTTCCAGTGTGATAGCTGCTCTGAAGGAAAGAAGGGATTTGACTCTGCACGACCGGCTGCCATACATGATGATCTAGGTTTCAATCAGGTTGTTGGCATGGACTCAGCTGTTTGGACAAATCATAGGGGTCGTCAGTTCACTTTTTCTCATGTGATTGATGAAGGGACTCTGTTTCATTTGGGGGCACCGGTAGAAAGTGTGGATGTAGAATCTCAACTCAGAGTTTTTCAACAAGTTTGGATGCTGTGGGCTGGACCACCGCAAACTGTGTATGTCGATCCTGCGAGCGAATACCGTGCTGAGAAGTGGCAAGATAGCATGCAAGCGCTGGATGTACATATAAAAATGACAGTTGGTGATGCCCACTGGCAACTCGGACGGGTTGAGATCCATGGAGCCATAATCAAAAAGATGCTGGATCGCATGGATTTGGAGCAACCGATTAACACAGCAGCAGAGTTTGCGGCTGCCCTTATCCAATCTTTCAATGCCAAAAACACCCTTTCTAGGGTAAAGGGTTACTCTCCAGAACAAGCTGTCCTTGGGATTGCTAGAAAACTTCCTGGATCATTAACCTCCAATTCGGATGCTGGAAGCCTATCCTTAGCCGAAGGCCAGGGAGTGGCATCTGATGTCTTTAGAGCTGGACTCGAACTTCGAGCATCAGCCCGTCGGGCATTCATTGATGCAGACAACTCTTCAAGTCTGCGCAGAGCGCTGTTGCGTCGGAGCCGTCCACTGAGGGGTCCATTTGAAATTGGGGATCTTGTGTTGTATTGGAGGAGAAAGGGTCCAAACATGAGAAGAGAGAGGGGTCGTTGGTTTGGTCCTGCTAGTGTGGTAGCTGTTGAGGGTTCCAGAAACGTTTGGCTCAACCACAGTGGACGTCTGGTTCGTGCCTGTCCAGAGCAGATCCGTCCAGCCAGCTTCCGTGAATGGAGGACTCTCCAAACGCAGAGATCGGTGGCCATGGAAGAAAACTCTCCAGGTCGGTTCTCCCAGAACTTAAGGGGTGGGGTGTTTATTGATTTGAGTAATGATGGGATCCCTGAAAATGAGGATGATGGTGAGTATAGTCCCTCCGAACTTGAACCTGAAGTAGAGACATCCATCAAATCCCCTGAAGAGACCGAACCAGGAGAAATTGATTTAGAAAAACCATGTGAGCCACATGAAGTTCCAGTTCCTGACACACCTTTTGAATCTGAAGGGGAAATGTCAAGCAATGAAGTACCCGAGAATGCAACTGGGGAGGGGGAGCCAATTTTGTTTGGGGATGATGTAGAGTTTGGGAAGCCTCCCCCACAAAGTTTTGATGTTTGGGAAATGTCAATTCCTCTTGAACAAAAACAGGAAGTCAGGATGTTTTGTTCAAACTCTGCGGATGAGAGCGTGCTGTTAGTTTCCGACTCCAAGAAAAGAAAGGTAGAAGTCAAACTGAGCAATCTGAAAAGTGAGGATCAGTTTAGGATGGCTGTTGCCAAGCACAAAGAAATTGGGGCTTGGCTGAAACACTCCACAGTGCGCAAAGTCTCAAAAGGGAAAATCCCTGAATCAGCAATCATGCGATGCCGATGGATTTTGTCTTGGAAACCAGCAGGTCCGTCCGACAATCCAGCTGATGTCAGCAATGGCCAAAAAGGAATAGCCAGGCTGGTTGTTGTTGGGTTTGAGGATCCTGGAGTTGGAGTCATTAAAAATGACTCACCGACCCTGAGCAAGGATGCCAGACAAACCATCGTACAGCAGGTAAGCAGCTTCAAGTGGGATCTTGTGTCTTTTGACATATCTACGGCATTCTTGCATGGGGAAGGGGATGGTAGATTGTTGGGCATTTACCCTCCACCAGAACTTCAAGAGTCACTTGGCATGCAAGAGACCGATCAGTGTGAACTAGTTGGGGGTGCGTATGGCCGAGTAGATGCACCCTATCTTTGGTTTTGCAAGTTTAGGGACACCCTAATCAGTGAGGGGTATCGACAGTGCCCCCTTGATCCTTGCTGTTTTACCCTGGCGTCAAAGAATGAGAAAGGTCACTTGCAGATCCATGGAACACTGGGTATCCACGTTGATGATGGGATTGGTGGAGGTGACAAAGTCTTCCTCGAATCCTTGGAGAGAATCCGACAAAAATTCAGCTTTGGCAGTTTCGAAAAGGGGTGCTTCACCTTTACGGGGATCAGGTACAAACAATGGGACGATAAGAGCATTGAATATGATCAGATCGACTATATCGAGAAGATAGCCCCCATTGAAATTCCCAAGGGTAGAAGGAACCAGCCTCTGAGTAGACTTACTGAACATGAGACAACCCAGTTAAGAAGTCTGGTAGGCGCCCTTCAATATGCTGCTGTACATACAAGACCGGATTTGTGTGCAAAAGTTGGAGAGATCCAGTCTTGTGTTCCTCGGGCCACTGTGGGTGACATGGTCAGTGCAAACAAAGTTTTGTATGAAGCCAAGAGCAACAAGGTCTCGCTGATGACCGTTCCAATTGCACCGGACCAGCTCACATACTGTGCCTTTTCAGATGCCTCGTTTCTTTCAGGGAAGGAAAAGTTTGCCCACCAGGGAGGCCTGATTTTTGCAACGACTCCTGAGCTTTTGGAAAATAAGAAATCTGTGATGGCCCCGGTGGCGTGGATCAGCAAAAAGATCCATCGGGTCACTCGGAGCACCCTTGGTGCAGAAGCAATTGCACTCAGTGGTACAGTAGATAGGCTACTATGGGTCCGATTAATGTGGGAATGGGTAAATAATCCAACTATTGAATGGGGTAACCCCGAAGCTGTGTTGGAGAATGCTAGGAGGGCTGCATTGGTCACGGATTGCAAGAGCGCGTACGATCTCCTTACCCGTACAGCCATTCCCCAATGCGAAGAACATCGAACCACCATAGAATGCCTCTTAATTCGAGAACGGCTTAAAGCCAACTGTGCCATTCGATGGGTGACGTCCCATGCTCAATTGGCCGATTGCTTGACAAAAAGTATGGACTCATCAGTGTTGCGGGAATGCCTCAAAAGTGGTAGATATTCGTTGTTTGATGAGAACAGGGTTCTTCAGGAGCGTTCCGACAAAAAGCAAAGAGCCAAGTGGGCGAAAGAGGCCACCTCAGACTCTGGAACCAGTGTAGCAAATCATACGTCAGTTTTGGAAGATTCCTGGAAATTAAACAAACATGGCCAGGTTGTCCGAACTCACCATGTTCCTCGTTGGAAACGTTTTTCTCCTATAGGGGTTCCTGGATGCCCAGTTGACATCCGCAATCTTGGGGTGGAGAGGACCACTTTTGCCAGATTTGAATCTGGAGAAACGTGGAATGAGAAGGACTTTTGGCCTGGTACGCGGGGTCATGCTTCACTACCAGCACTTTGGACAGGAAAAACAACATTTGAAGTACGGGGTGTGTGAAACATCCGCAGTTTATCCATCTCCTGTCAGGTGCCGGTAGGACATGCCCAGGACCAATTTCATATCATGCTGCTGCATGTCCATCAAGGGGTGGGCAGTGGCGTGGACTTGTGAGCCATAGTGGTGTGAAAGCAGAGGTGCTGCTTGGGGCTGCGGTGGGCGAGTCAGCCAATTCAAAACATATATATATATATATTATATATATATATATACATATAATATATAATTATTATATAATATTATATATATATATAGCCAACAAGGTGGTGCCCCAGTTTGTGAACGCTAAGTTGGTGCAAATAACTCCAACAACTGAAACTGTTGGGTCTATGGTGGATATATATCGAACTAGTCACCACGGTTTAAAAACCAACTTCGCTAACGAACTGGGGAACCACCTAGTAGGATCTAGATGGGATATTTATTGGAATATTTCTGGGATACTTGTGGACTATTTATGGCATATTTAGAATTTGGATATTACATGATTAATGGATACTAGTAGTTGGCGTGTGTAAAACAATGGTGCCTAACCATCCCCAATTCCCCCAATTCTACCATATACGGGAGGTATAAGCCGTCAAAATATCGGCTTATGATTGCTTTACTCACATTAGATGGGATCTGAATGATGAATCTAACTTTAATCTAACCCCTCTCAAAGTACCCATTCAAACTGGATGATAAAGTGGGTAAAGTAAAGAGTACATATTCAATACTAGCTTGTTTGAATTGTTTGTTTTGGGGTAAGAAATGTTGGTCGTAAAATGCAGCTGTTTGATGTTAGATTCTGCATTCTCTTGACGTAAGACAGCATTATATTTATGTAATTCAAACTACCTTCGTGGACTGCGAATCTTATTTTAAAACAGTAGTTTGAGGGCTACCATGAGCCAGAATATCTTTGCATTTACATCAATTTTCCTCTTGTAAGAGAATGTAAGAGATGGGTTTGTCTGAAAACACGGTTCCATTCAGTGGTTGATCATGATTTCCCCGGTTAAAATGGGCCTTTGGTAGGTCAACCCCATTTTCAAAGACGCCAAACATATCCAGACATGTCATATTGTTGGTTTGGATCCATATGCACAGCCTATTAATCCCTTGAACATGCTGAAGTTGGACGATTTCACGGCGCAGCTTCTGGTCATCTATGTGATGCACAGGAGGAGAACTGAACGAAAATGTCTAAGGGGCCACTGTGCCCGATTTTCTGCCATGAAAACTGGGGCCGGTCCCAGAAAGAAGTCGTCATGAAAGTTTTCAGGGCTCTTTTTTGCACGGCTGTCTCCTGATAGAAAATCGTGCTTCATATGGTTGACCTGTCGGGGGTTTCGAACTACTATTTTCGAGTTTGTGCCACGGGCCAATCATGTTGACGGAGCAGATGCAATTCCTCAAGGCGGAGGGACGGATGTTGGCGTCGATGTCGGAAGCACCACATCTTTATGTGTTTACATACTATAGATAATGCAGCTATGCATATGTAAATAATGTGCATGCATATACATATACATATATATATAAATAAATAATGTGGTTAAAACAACAATAAACCATCCCATTTATTTTTGATGGTTTATGCCACCCATTTATGATAGATTTGGGGATGGTTTATTGTTTTAACCACATTACATACAATTGTTTGGTTTGAAGCAGCATTCACATCCCATCTGGCTCGGACTTGTCAGGGTGTTCAACACCTTTTTTTCGGTCTGAAAATACATGAAAATACGGTACCCCCAAATCATCCCAAATCAAGATGATTGATCGTTTTTCCGGTTTGGGTGTGTCAGATAAACCTCAAATATCCTCAAAATATCATATCCTTAAACATATACATAGGTCACGATCTAAGATAAATATAGATAAATCACATCAGGATAATTCCAAAAACATGGTTAGTAAGGGATAAGTGGAAGTATCCCCAAGTGACCTTATTTCACTAGTGATTTATTACACTTATTAAAGTTTGTCTAGATTGATGTTGGTTACAATCTTATCTGATTATATCTACATCCTATCTAAATATCCCCACCGCTTTGGATGGGACATCCTTTCTGTAGATGACTGTGGTTCAAATCTGGTCATACCGTATCATACCGTGTAAACTACAGGCTGCCACTGGTTTTATCCATACTACCCTCTGGCATGTTAACATAGCTACGGAAGCATGGTCCACTTGCAGATGATTTACGTCTTGAACTTGGCAAAGTATGAGGATTTTCCATGGCTATGCTAATAACAAGAGGATACAAGAGGGTAATCCTTATTGTGTAACCATGAAAGGGGGTCACTTGGCCAAATTCTTGAGATTCCCCCCTGCAAATCATGCGATTGCACTTCCCTGGCGACGAATTCGGGTGGTCTTGCGGATCCAACGTCTTCAGAACTTCCCGAATTCCAAATAAGTATGAATAAAGCATACAGTATAACCAATAAACTTTAACATTATTCTGGTTGGTGGTTTGAACCCCTCTGAAAAATATGAGTGCGTCAGTTGGGGTTGTGACATTCCCAATATATGGAGAGCCATAAAATTCCATGGTTCCAAACCACCAACCAGTTGGGGTATCTGTTTAAATCCCATTAAACCCCCTATTTTTCATGGTTAAAATCTCATTTTAACATATTTTAACCAACCAAAATCTCCAAAAAGTATCCGAGCCATGACCTGTAGATCAGTTCCATGGTCTTCTCGCTCCTTGGCGGCACCTGACAAACGTTGACCTTTCCACAGCTCCCCGGGGTAAAGGTGTACCAACGGACGCGGACACATCTATATATATATATTATAATTATTATTATATCCCATAGGATCCATGGTGCTGCTATATATATATATATGGTAACATGGATCCCATCAATATATCCCAGTCATCTTAGCATATATATATATACCAGCACCATGGATCCGTCATGGGTATATTATATATATATAGTTTCCCTAAGACGTGATCTAGACATGTTGGATGTGAACATGGATTTTGTGTATGAACATATATGAACTTTACTGCAGGGTAATCTTCGATCTTGGGAAAAATGAAAGCAAATAGCAGCACATTGTATATCTATCCATAAACATAGCAGCAAACAATAACCTGGTAACACAAAGTAACCTACCACTCGTAGACGGAGTTACCATTTTTTTTCGAGCTATCTCCAATTCTCAGCAGCATAATTTGTTGTTTCAAGCCCTTCTCATTTGGATTTATCATCAACCAGCCATCATCATCTGTAGTCAGGTTGTTTTTGGTTTTGGATTCATATCCCAATCCATGTTTCTTGGTTAGCGCATCTTTACCCTCATATGACTCATATATTTGATGCTAAAACCCCTTCTTACCCTCCGGAAAATCAGCATGGCTTGCTGGAAAATCTACGCGGCAAAAGCCTCCATGGCTAGTTCGGGGATTTCCATTAAAAAAAAAAAAACACCATGCAACCGATTGTCCCATTGTACAATACACTGCATTAATACCCATCAATATTGATTAAGATCCCATTAAAATCCCATTAAATCCCATTAAATATCATTAAATATCATTAAATAATATATCCCATCAATACTCAATGATTTCATAAACTTACATTTTATCCCATGAATATCCCATATATGATCCATTTCATTGTCCCATTACAGCCCATCAACATGCCACATATCCCACAAATATCATATTAATACCATGTTACATCATATTACCCTCTGGTAAACTAACATAGCTATTGAAAATGACAATTTATAGTGGATTTTCCCATTGACAATTGTGATTTTCTATAGTTATGTTAGTTTACCAGAGGGTAAGTCCCACTAATTTCCCATAAAATTCCATGAAGTCACATGGAAAAATACCATAAAAAGCAACGAAATCGTCATGTTTTTTGGGGTTCAACCCTCTGACCGTGTCACCTCCAATGTCTCAGGACTGAAGCGGAAGAAGCTTTCAGATGTGGAGCCCGTGAATCTGTCAGGTGGGAATGGCACTGAAAAAAATCCTGGGGAAATATATGACTATAGTGGTTATAATACCAATAATTGTGGTGATATATGGTTATATATGGTTATAATAGTGGTTATAATAGTGGTTAATATGGTTATCACCAATAATAGTGGTTGTAGTACCAATAATAGTGGTTATATATATATATATATATATATGGGTTATATGATGGGATATATGATCTTCTGGTTGGTGGTTTCAACCTACCCCTCTGAAAAATGATGGAGTGAGTAACAGTTGGGAAAATGACATTCCCAATATATGGAAAAAATAAAAATGTTCCAAACCACCAACCAGCTCTTAATTGGTTTTACTATTATTTTGACGTTGCTTTGTTGGTTAAAGTATGGACAAGTATGGACAAGTTAGGTTTTTTGCCGTTTGTTTCTTTTATTTAAATATTCTCCGGGGTGCTCCAAACACCCCAGGTACTATTGCATGGTAAATTGGGTACATTGGTAAAGATGATGACCAATGTATCTCCCGCAGTGAGGTCAATCAAACCCATTCAAGATTTTATAAGCCGAAAAAATGTCTTACAGGGTACAAATTCAGTTTTTATAGGCCAGCAAGAAACTGTAACTTTCAATTGCAATCTTCACTTCATGTCATGGACATTTCAATCACCCGCCAGAAAGGCGGCCTCCCCAATAATCAGGGTGAATGAAGGGCTTGCTAACAACCAAACAACACAATTAATTAGGTAATTTTCAGCATCAAACCTTCCAATCATTTACATCCTCGACTGACAACAGTAGATGCCATCTCGCAACATCTGAAAACAATTGAAACTGGCCACTTGTCATTGTGGCGCAGTCATCCTGGAAACTGCACCATGATGCACCATGCACATCACATCGACCACATAATCACTAGTAAAAGATGTTGTGCCAGCTGGCTCTGCCTTTCGAACGCCCAAAGCTTCATGTGTGAAAATGTGATTTTGACCTTGAACGTGCTGGAACTATGTGATGCGCCGACGCTTCCGAGTTTCACTCAGATCCAAAAGTGTGGTCGACGGTGTTGTTTGGTAGATTGAGGCCAACAACTGTCCATCGGACAAGACCACTTGAACACTGTGGACCGTGGCGTGCAACTTCTGGGCAATTTCTTTGTGAATATCCGAAGCAGGGTCAGAGCCCTTTGCTGCAAAGGTCAGCACTTCATGCCCTGCTAAACTCGTGCATGTCAGCATGAACACACCAGCTTCACAAACGAAATCCAGCTGCAAAGCACGGATGGGATTATTGGCACGTTGTCCGTGATGACGGATGTAGCGACGGCTGGCAGGTGCACAAGGTAGGAATTCACGCAACGATTTCAACGAAGGAATGTTACATTGTCCATCGTCATTGAGTCCACAAGCCACAGCAGTGCCATCACTTCGGAGAAGCACTGTATGGAAACTACCTGCAGAAACCTCGGTGTATGAGATGCCTTCATCCAAAAGCGGAATGTTACATCGTCCATCATCGTTGCGTCCACAAGCCACAGCAGTGCCATCACTTCGGAGAAGCACTGTATGGAAACTACCTGCAGAAACCTGGGTGTATGAGATGCCTTCATCCAAAAGCGGAATGTTGCATTGTCCATCGTCATTGAGTCCACAAGCCACAGCAGTGCCATCACTTCGGAGAAGCACTGTATGGAAACTACCTGCAGAAACCTCGGTGTATGAGATGCCTTCATCCAAAAGCGGAATGTTACATCGTCCATCATCGTTGCGTCCACAAGCCACAGCAGTGCCATCACTTCGGAGAAGCACTGTCCGGTGAAACCCTGCAGAAACCTCGGTGTATGAGATGCCTTCATCCAAAAGCGGAATGTTGCATTGTCCAGAGTAATTGTCTCCACAAGCCACAGCAGTGCCATCACTTCGGAGAAGCACTGTATGGAAACTACCTGCAGAAACCTCGGTGTATGAGATGCCTTCATCCAAAAGCGGAATGTTGCATTGTCCAGAGTCATTGTCTCTACAAGCCACAGCAGTGCCATCACTTCGGAGAAGCACTGTCCGGTGAAACCCTGCAGAAACCTGGGTGTATGAGATGCCTTCATCCAAAAGCGGAATGTTACATTCTCCACAGAGATTCATTCCACAAGCCACAGCAGTGCCATCACTTCGGAGAAGCACTGTATGGCACGTACCTGCAGATTCCATGCCAAGATATCCGGATATTAATCGGTATAGCGATTTTGGTCAACGATTCAATCTCTGGGTTGCTTCAAGTGGATTGTTTCGGGCCAGTAACTCAACGGTGGTGTTGTTGACTTCGATTTGCCATGTCCAAGGCTCTGGGACAAAATCTTTGTTGATTTATGGGACAAACGGTCACAGAATGCGACAGATATGTAGACGTATCTTGAGGGCATGGTCAGTACCCACGTCCATTGAACACTGTATGTCTGATGGCTCCACGAAGTCCCTAAGTCTGCTGGTTACAATCTAACCCTTCTTGTGTACATTTGTGTACATACACAAAATCCCCTCACTTGTCCAAATGTGGCAATATGAAGACCTCCACATCATGAAAATCCCTCAACTTCATCAGGCTGAACATCCTTTTCACCGTCTAAAAACCTCTTTTCAGGCCGGTTCAAGGCCACATATCATGCCGTTTTTCTTCAGCTATGCCGTCCTAGTCATGCCGCCATGTCCACACCTGGCAGGCTGCATCAAGGGGTTGGCCACCGCAATCTTGTGCCGCACCACTTGTCGACACGCCGCCTAGGTCCCATGGAAGTCATGGAAACCATGGCTTCCAGACGTCACCAACTGGGGATTTCCATAGGAAAATGGAGGTTTTAATGGGAAAACCATAGGAAACCCATAGGAAAATGGAGGTTTACCCTCTGGTAAACCTTTACATAACAAACTGGAAAGATCCACCATGCTATGAAAATGGGAAAATCCACTATTTCGACTGGGCCATTGTCAAGTTCGCAAACTCTCTGGGTGTATACAAAACTCCGAATTTTCTACACGAAGGCCCAACAGAAAGAATCACAAAAACACATGAGTTTTAGGTCTAGTCAATCAAAGCATTTGTGTGTGTTGTTTCTTGGTATTACAAGGCTGAAACGAACCTCTTTATCGAATCTGACATGAAATCACCAACACATTCCAGACTTGGTGCTGCCCATTTTGTTTGCGCTTCCCTTTCTTTCTTCGGTCGATTGAAGCAATTTATACATGGATCATCTGGGCCAAGCAACACTTTAAAGCTTGTTGGAAGGACATGTGAGCAGTGTTAAAACCTGTTGGAAATTCCCTATGTTTCAATGGTTGGTCTATGGAAATTTCCAGATTATGAGAAGCCGGATGCTTACATTTCCATAAAAAGGATTAAAAAGGCCCATATGAACCTGATAGATTCCCAACCTCCCAGCGGGAGAATTCAACATTCGCCAAATGGGGGTCTTGAAACTGCCCAGCCAGCGTCTCTCCTGAATACTCCCAAACACATGTGATTGGTTTTCCTGTCAGACGTGTGTTTCTCTTTGCCTTCCAGCGGGAAACAATACAAATGGATCCGATTTCAACATATCCATATCTTAATTAGGTCATGATTCAACATAGTCAACTCCAGAATCAAACAATACCATCTGGTTATTTAACATAGCCATGGAAAATCCACCCATTTTTAAGAACGATAAAGCAATGTAAACCATCTGTTTCTATGGGCCATGGCTTAACCATGGCTACGTAACAAATAACCAGATGGTAAGAGTTTCCCCACCGTTATGAAGGATGATTGAGGGTGATGAACGATGAATCAATGAAGAAAAAAATGTTTGTGATGATTCAACATAATCAACTCCAGAATAAAAAACAATAAGTTTTCAAAAACAGAACCATTTGAGTACTCTCCAATAGTCAAACGTGGCTTGTCGGAGATTTGACGAGAGTTGTATATTTTATTTTTTTATGTATGATGATGTTCCGAGCTAACCTCCATGTATGAGGGAGTATCCCATTATGTTCCATTCATATGTATATATATATATATTATATATATATACATGAATAGCCCATCAAATCCCATTTATATCCCATTAAATCCCATCAAATCCCGTCAAAGTACCCCATAAACTTCCATTACCCTCTGGTAAATTAACAGTTTGACCCTGAAAATCACATTTTTTTAAAGGAAACTAATCTTCCAACCCCTATCTGGCAGGGTCTATCTTGATTTACTGAAGATTAGATCCCATGCCCTACCGGCCCTCACTGCTCCCCACCGTTGCACAGGTCTCCGGACATCCAGTTTGATGGTGGCCAGAGATTCGGCGGCGAAGAAATCAAATTTCACTTCGATGTTCAAGAATTCGCCTGCAGCTGCCCATATGTCCACAACATGTTGCACACATGATGTCAATTTATATCATATTTTTTCAATAATACATGTTTCGTTTTATTATAGCGCATTAGATTACGTCAACAAATACACTATGTGTTCTTATATCATATAAATCTATACAAAAAAACACATCATATAATAAATTTATGGAGATACCGGGATACATATTCCAATCAATTAATCATATTGGGGATATAATTTAGTACATTATAATTATCGTTAAATTATATATATATATAATGCTGGAAATTTGGGGATATAATTGATATAATAGTACATCATTGTTATATAATAAATATCATATAATTTAATTCTAAACATCATATATAACTTCATTAATCTTAATCACTTATTCCCATTAATAAACGGAACATTATATTTATATATACGTACAATTATATACATGTTGTATCATTTCATTATAATTACTGTGGATGGTTGCGACATCCTGCATCACCATGATTGGATGGTTTTTCAACATGTTGAAACCACAAAATCATGGTAGGTTTACCACCTACCTATCAACTGATTTGGATTTCCATCCACAGTATGTCCATCATATTCTGGTTGGTGGTATACCTACCCCTTCTGATAAATATGAGTTCGTCACTTGGGATGATGAAATTCCCAATATATGGAACGTCATTCAAAATTCCATGGTTCCAGACCACCAACCAGTAATAACCCAAGATTTTCCACATCTATGTATTATAGTTTATCCCATATTTTCCATTATTTGCCCATATGGTCCATTAAAAAAAAATAGTATGTATGGAAAATCATCCATTATTTTCCATTATTTTCCCATATGGGACTATTTTCCCTATGTATTACCCATAGGATCCATGGTGCTGCTATATATGGTAACATGGATCCCATCAATATAGCCCCAATGTTAGCATATATACCAGCACCATGGATCCGTCATGGGACTATTTTCCCTATGTTTAACCATAGATTAACCATAGATTAACCAGGAAAATTCCATGGTTCCAGTCACCACCAACCAGCTATGTCCATCATATTCCCAACCAAACGTCGACTTCACCGTGTCAGCGGCTACGCGCACCTGTCTCCTGGCTGGTGAGGTGGACCCGCACCAAGGCGCTTCCTTCGTGATACCTGGGGCCGGAAAGGCGGAAAGGAGCGGTCATCCAACAAGGTCCAGGTGGAACCCTCAGGGAACCCTCAGGGAACCCTCAGGGAACCCTCAGGGAACCCTCTAGTTATTGAGGTTTTAATGGGAAAACCATAAGAAAATGCAGGTTTGAATGGGAAAACCATAGGAAAACCATAGGAAAACCATAGGAAAAT
This sequence comes from Cladocopium goreaui, assembly GCA_947184155.2. NCBI lineage: Eukaryota > Dinophyceae > Suessiales > Symbiodiniaceae > Cladocopium > Cladocopium goreaui. The sequence continues at coordinate 150,554 of CAMXCT020000404.1, forward strand.
GGAGGTTTGAATGGGAAAGCCATAGAAAAACCGTAGGAAAATGGAGGTTTACCCTCTGGTAAACGTTTACATACCTATGGAAAATCACCATTTTTTATGGGTAAATCTCTGGTAAACATACAAAAAACGATGGAAAATCACCATGCTAATGGGTCAATCAACTATTTCGACTGGGCCATGGCTTCAACAGCAAACTGTTTGTTTACCAGAGGGCAACATGTGTTGCTTTATAAAGCCCATGAACACCATCGTTATATATATAATATATATATATGTATATATATATATCTACCAGAAACCATAGAATTCAGCCACTTTTTTTAGGCATTACCCTCTGGTAATTTTTAACACTTTGCTGTTGAAAATGGCCATAGTGATCCCTTCTTTTACCTATTAAACATGGTGATTGTCCATAGCGAACTGTCAGTTTACCAGAGGGGATGCTGGCAGAACTATGACTTTTTAACGGTGGGAAGATGCGAGAACTATAACGGTTAAAAGTAGGATAACTAGGATAACTATATGATGGTTTATGGCAAGTCTATGGTAAATTGGTGCAGATCACAAGGATAAGTAGGCAACTATGGCAAGTTTGTGGCAAGTCTATGGCAAGTTTATGCAAGTTTATGGTAGTTATGACTATAGTTATTTTTTCATGATGTTAGATGTCATAACTATGGTAGATATGGTGGGCAAACTATGGTATGACTATGTCATAAATATGGTAGTTGGATGTATTTGGCTATGGTAGTTTTGGTTTTATCACTATGGCTGATAACTGAGGTTTGTGGCAAGTTTATGGTAGTCATGACTAGAATGTGTGACCATTCACCAACTTATAACTGAGTGGCCTCACATTGCTAGCTGGCTGGTTTATTCATTATTTTGATTTATTTTGTCCAGTAACCACTCAACCATAATCAATGTACCAATGGGAGGTTGACATGGGTTGGTCTGAAAATGGAGTATCCCATCATCTAATGGTCGACAGTTTTCAAGATGAACATCATAACTGGTTGGTGGTTTCACCCCCCCTGAAAAATATGAACCTCAGATTGGATCATCATCCCAATCTATTGGGGAAGACAAAAGCCATGTTCCAAACCACCAACCAGATAAATTGGCTGGACCCAATGGAAACTCCATTTTTGGACTCCAAAAAGTGGAGCTTCTCGTCCAAAAAGGCCCCAAAAGCCATGGATGGCGCCTGGTATTTTTCAGCATCGTTACGGGATCCCATTCCGGGATGAAGCGAAACCGACATTCTGAGTGGGGAAGGCCTTTTTTTGGCGTTGATGAGTGGGAACATTTACAGGAAACCATGGGGTTTTTACCACTAAGCGTATTTTGGTCCCATAAATTTAGTATGGTAATTATTAATTATAGCCCAAGAATTTCCGTTCAGCATGGCTGATCCTGGCACCTGGACCCCAAGTGCCAACCAAGAGACGCATAGACGCTGAAGCGATATTCCCGTTCCAAGCCTGAAACATTCGGAGGTTGCAGTGTCAACCAACCGGCAGGAGACCCTCAACACTGTGTCAGTTGCGGGTCCAAATTTGGTTTGGTGATTCAAGGATTGTCAGGGGTGTGGAAAGGTCGTGAATGGGAGATTACTAAATCATCATGAATCGTAATCACCACATGGCATCACAAAAAAAGTCCCGCAAGAAGATAGTCAAAACAAAAGCAGGAAAATCCACTTCCATTGATGAAAACATAATATCCTATCCAATTCTCTTTGAAGTGGTGCCCCACCAGTTATAAATGTGCTTGTTACCCATCTAGCTATAGTTCTTCAATGTTATTCATATTTATTTAGACCTACAATGTGTTACAAGCGCAATAAACCCAGGTTAACCATATCATATATCCCCTTTGGTAAACAAACAGTTTGCTATTGAAAATGGCCATAGAAATAGTTTATTTACCCATTAAAAATGGTGATTTTCCATCGTTTTTTGTACGTTTACCGGAGGGTACTTACGTTCACCAACCTTCGCGAAGGACGTCACTGGAAAACCCAGGCACGTTCCTCAACTCGTATGCCGCGCCTGGAGGAAGGTCCAAGGTTCCCACGCCTTGAAGACTGATGCCCTGCCGCGTTCCGAATGGAAACTGGTTTTCAACACGGACTTTTGGTTTCCCACTTGGTGTTCCTCCCACGAATCGTAAGTAGGTGAAAAATCCCTGGTTATAGTTAAGTGGGATAAGTATGGATAAGTCGGCTTAATCCACTTACAACTGGGGTGAACTAACCTACTTACGATTCGTGGGATGGGCCACGCATGGAGAGTGAAACTCCCCAATCATCCCCAATCTCAATGGGATTTTTCCCTTACCGGTCCGAACCCACTTTTATGGGGCCGTTCTGACAAGACGATTGCCCAAAGAAATCATCAACTGCAACGAACTCTTGGTATTTGATGGACATGGGAATAGTATTTGGTGCTATATTTGCAACAACATATAAATGTATACAAAACATCATCATGAATGAACAAATCCATACCTGCAAAATCCACGTGAGTTCTGAGGTATAGATACCCCCTTATGTATATAGATACGTTGGATGGAAGAAATCCTGCACCAGTTTCCAACTCTTGATAACTATGAAAAAACGAAAATAATGAGACTATAATGGAATAAACCATCTACCAACTGGTGATTTCAATTTCGCATCCATCCACAGTAGATGTGGGGAAACCACTATTTTCCAAATGATTTTCCTCGATCAACCATGGTTGTTGTCCACGTTTTTTGCACATCTATGTATTATAGTTTATCCCATATTTTCCCATATGTTGATAGATATTTATAGATATTCATCCCATTATAGTCCCATTATAGTATAATATATACATATATATATATATGTATATAAACAGTTGCTATTATAGTCAATGGTATATCCATGGGATAAATGTCAATGTTTATAGATATTCATAGTAAACTAACATAACTATGGAAAAACACAACTTTTACTAGGTAAATCAACTATTTCTATAGCAAACTGTTGGTTTACCAGAGAGCAATCCATATGGGGATAGCTATCCTTACCCATGATTACCCTTATGTATAGATATTTAAAGTATTGTTGATACTATCCATATATTATATATCATAATATAACATACTATGATATTATCCGCATCTATCAGTGATATTTTTCAGTTTTATTCACTCATATCCCCATATGTTCATGGTTAAAATTCCATTTTAGCTACTATAACTGGTTGGTGGTTTCAACCCCTGTGAAAAATATGAGTTCGTCAGTTGGGATGATGACATTCCCTATGGAAAGTCATAAAATTCCATGGTTCCAAACCACCAACCAGTTGGGGTATCTTTTTAAATCCCATTAAAGCCCTATTTTTCATGGTTAAAATCCCATTTTAACATATTTTACCCTCTGGTAAACTAACATAGCTATGGAAAATCACCATTTTTCATGGGAAAACTCACTATTTCTATGGCCATTTTCAGTAGCTATGTAACAAATTACCAGAGGGTAGATCCCATTAAATCCCATTAAACCACCATTTTCCTATGGTTTTCCACTATAATCATCAACCAACCAGGCTTTAGCCACTGCACAAATGGCTAGGCATAGCCTCCCCGTTGATCGCAGTGGATCGGCGCCTGAGCCTGTGAGGAGCCGGGCTCCGGCGACACCAGCTCCACGGTGACGCTGAAACGCTGCCTCGCCGGGGTCGAAATCGAAAGCGGCTCTGGATGGTGAAATATCATGGATGTTTTCATTTTGCAAATCGTTCCCACATTTTTGGGAGTAGCTGGGAGCGGCTTCTGGGCCATGTTTGTCATACAACAGACAAACAGGCTGATGCAGCCCCTAATATTTTTGTATGTGTATATGGACAGATATATGTGTATATACAAATATTATATATACTATATATAATTATATATTTATGTATAATTACACTGTATTTATCATGGGACAATGGATATATATATATATGAATATATCATGGAATAATGAGAATGGACATTTTTCTCATGGGATATAAGAATTTAATGGTGGTTTTGAATACACCAAGACATATTTTGGGAATAATGGATGTCATGGGACATAGAATGGATGCGAGCCACAAGACTGTGTAACCAAGAATCTAATGTTGTCAGCAAAAGATAATGGTTCAATGATCAGTCAGTAGGATCTAGGAATTTGGCATTGAAGGGAACACCTCAAGATTTGAAGATTAAGATTATTTCTTTATGATTTTTTACCCTGGTTTCATCATGGTTCATATCCCCAATCACCTGCAGGCTCTGCAGACTCTGCAGACTTTTTTCAGCCCTTCCAGCGTCCGAAAATGGGATCCATGGGGTCCATATATCCACAGGATGCCGTTCCCGGAGCCACCAGTTGTACTCCTTGCTACCCTGAAACTGGAAGATCAGGCGGCCAGGGTTTCACAGCAATCTCACTTTGTATCCACTTTGAGACGATCAACTTCAGGACTTGGAAGGTCATAATCAGCAGGAGTTCAGCAGGAATTCACTTGTATCAACTCTTGAAGACTTGGATGATCATCTGAGTTGTATCAACTCCAGAACTCAGAAGTCTTCATGATCAGCAGTTGTATCAACTTCAGGACTTGGAAAGTCTTCATGATCTGAAGGTATTCAGAAGCACCGCTCATGTACCAGGGTGGGACCGAATTCATCGTAGTCTTTTTCATCTATCCAAAGCCTCAGTGCGCTGGCCGCTGAGGGTCACAAAAGATCATAAAAGTGAACAAAAAACCAGCTGAAGAGCATGTTAGAGTATGAAGAGCTGGTGTGAACGCTAATGGGCTTCTTCTTCAAGATATGAAGTAGAACATCTAAAAGATAAAACAACACATGTCCAGGTTCCTAGCCCTTTTAGATGGCTGAAAAAAATGTTAAAACCCATCATTTCTTGCAGTGGGTCAAATTCCCCATTTGTATTCGCTGAATCCCTGGATCTGTTATTTCCCTTCTCTGGTTGGAGCCATCCCACGGTTGAGGTGTCCTGAGTCATGGGGGATCCCCAATTTCGCTGGTTTATGATGGAAAATCCGATCTAGAAATGGATGATGAAATGGATGACTACCCCATTTCAGGAAACCCCCATATAATCATATAAAACCAAACTGAAACCAGCAAGCAGTGGTCTAAATCACAGCTTAAATGCGGTTGTGTGAACAAAGTGTTCCCCCCTAAATCCAATGGTAAATCATCATCTTTCCCACCCCATAGGGCCATTCAGGGGTATGCCACATGTTCAGAGATACCCATATCAAAACATGTTCCTATCCCAATTTGCTCCGGTATGCCCAAGAATTTTCACCGTCCCTGCGTCCCAAACCATTGAGGTTTTAATGGGAAAACCATAGGAAAACCATAGGAAAATGGAGGTTTTAATGGGAAAACCATAGAAAAACCATAGGAAAATGGAGGTTTACCCTCTGGTAATTTAACATCACTATGGGAAATCACCATAGAAATAGTGAATTTTCCTATGAAAAATGGTGATTTTCCATAGTTTTTTGTACGTTTACCACAGGGTAATCTGAAATAAGGGTAAACCCAATAACGTCCAACGCGGGATGGTTTTGTCATGACTATGACTATCCCATAATTATCTCAGGAGGGGGAACCACCCCGTAGTTATAAGTTGGTTTATCACCCATCCAACAATTCTGAGTATTGACCATAAACCAACATAAACCCCAGTCACGTATACGTAAGGTAGCTATGTTGTCCAACTAACTTAGCAAACTTGGCAGAGTCATTCCATAATTCTGCCAATCTACCGCTAATCAAACATGATTATTCAGATTTGCTGGACAATTTATGAAACTTCCCCATGTATAGCGGATTCTTCAACTGCTATATGGTGGATTACAGTGTTATATTGATTGAACATCCGATCCTTATATATATATATGTCATATAATATACACATATCATTATATATCTATATCATAAACCATGTTAGTATGTTCGCAACAATCCATGAGAAAGGAATACATATGTCATAATTTTCCACTATTCCCACGTATGTTGCCCTGAAAAAAAAACTCTATCTCGAGAGGCTGATATATCTACCATTAACCATAGAATTCACCATAGATTTCCCAGAAATTGTCCCATCTTTTCCTGTTTTCCCATTGATCTTCCCATATTTCTAGAAAAAATCATCCTAGTTTTCCCATAGAATTCCCATGTGTTCATGTTTTCACCATAGTTTTCCCATAGAATTCCCATAGTTTTGCCATTTTCCAACGACTTTTCCCAGGTTTTTCTGCCCAGCATCCGGTGCTCCACCGTGGCCACCATGGCGCCCCCGCGCCAGGCCGCGCTGCCGGCGCTCTCCAGCACCGCCACCGCGACGCCGGCGCGGCCTTTGCGGCGGAGGCCGGCGGCGAGGCGCGCGGCGAAGCCGCGGAAGAGGCCGCCGCCGCAGAGGACGATGGAGGACCTGGGGTCATTGGATATATAGATCCTCCATAATTTATGATATATAGATATAATTAATGGGATTTAGTTATATATTTATGATTTTTCCATATTGAAGGGAATGTCATTGGATTGGTTTGTTGAGGAAAATCGATTAAATCTTCACTGGAAACCATGGTTTTGACCATGAAATATAGGGATTTCCTGTTAATTCATGGGGGATTTTCATCAGGAATATCTGATGATTATGATGATTGACTCATAACTGATGGATTGATGGGATGTTCATGTTATTTTTTCGGATAATATATGATTAGTGCCTCTTTTTGTGTGTTGATATAATTAAGAGTCACTGAAAAAAACATAAAGCAGATTTTATTCATCGATCGCTCCACCTTGGGTCATCATCGACCAAGATGCAAAAGCTCATCCTGGATATCTGCATCTGCCATCATCACAGATTGCCACACCATCTCGACCACGCCACCTGCGAAATCCATAGGAATATTACAGATAAACTGTTCGTCATGACCAGAGAGTAAATGATGATATTCCCGATGACAGTCCACAAATAATCACCATTTGTTGTTCGTTAAATCCCATTCATGTGGGGTAAACAATGTCATTTTTACAACCCATGACTGGGAATGGTAAACATAGCACCAACAAAAATGGTGATGACTGGGCTATATATTTTGATAAATTACCTTTTTCCATGGCATTAATAATGCATATCATTACCGGAATTCGATCATCCATGCGATCTGATTAGTGTATTTAGTATTTAGTCTATAGATGGTTTTCCAGATAAATTTCCGCATCAAAACTGGCATTTGGATGGAACTGGGGTATCTCCCATTTTGGACCAACCCACGTCTGACAAAATAATCCTAACTGCGGCAATGCTAGGGGAATGGTCTGGTTAGCAAAAATGAGGATTGACAAAAACACATCTGAAACTGAAACGATTCTTTTTTTCGCAGAAAAACCGACAAATTTGAAGGCCTTGGCTGGCCAATTTGAGGTTGCCATAAATTCTGTACAAGTCACGTATTGATGTTCATTAAATCCGAAAAAAAGTCACCAATCAAACTCCCACAAGCCCAAAGAAGACCCTGCCGTGCCTTGTTCCTTCCCTTGGAGCTCCGGTTGGAACAAGGCCTCCGGCCCCAGATGCCGCTCCGCGCCCACCCTCAGCGGAGCGGCCTTCTGCGTCGACTCGGACTCGAGGGATGGGAGCTCAAAGCCTCCAATCTGCCACGTTTCAACTGAAACTTCACATCAATGGTGCGTGTTTTTCTATGTTCTGTAGTATATTAGCGTATATTTGTGTATATATATGTATATGATTGTATATACGTATATACCCTGACATGTGCTTTTCGATGTTCTCTAGTTTTTTTTGTGTGTGTGTCATACTGTAACATACTGTAGATATGTATGATTATGTATACCATGGCATTCCAGTCACCTTTGAAACACAGGGAGTTCTACTAAGGGATGGGAACAGGTACATCCACTGGTGCTAAACGTAGGGAATGGATGGGTTGCTGGGGGTTTCTGGGATTCTTGTTGATAGTTGTGGATCATTCCCGATTCCCTACGAAGCACAAGTAAGTAACATGGTATAACCCTGGAATCCCGAAGCCAAATTCAGGTTTTCATCTCATCACCTTAGGACAAAAACACAACTGTTCAAACGTTTGTTGGAGCTTCCAAGTTCGGTTCTGTGGACATGGCAATCAGAAAAGTTCGGGTTGACACAACTTAGGGATACTCAGGGTACAATATGAGCACCTCCCATAAAGGCTTTCCAACTTCTGTTTTACACAGTGTTTTGTTTGTTTTTCTATGTTGCATCTCTATATGTTATGTATGTAAGTGTATATATATATATATATATATTGTGTATATATATATATATGTCCGTGACACCACCTTCGAAAATGGAATTTCGTAAAATCCGCCTACAACGGTGATGTTTTTATTGCTGTGATGCAGGTTTTTGCTGCAAGTAAATCGTAGTAGCATTAAATGGATATATGTGGATGTATGGTTCTCTATGTATAATCGTGGATATATTAATGCACACATGCATGTATGTAACGTGATGTGCCTGTAAATACCTGTGATGCCAGTCATTGTTGGACTTTGGATTGAACAAACTGAATATTTCTTGGACAAACACACCATGAAGCAACAAAAAAAACACAATTATAAACACATGGTTGACGCTCGTGGATACTCCAGTGGATCTGAGGGTGTCTCCTGGTTCTGAAGTGCTTAGAAGGGAACTATTCATATTCCTAAATTACAGCTTTGAAGGGAATATGTTGGGTGGGCCTTGGAAACTGCATGAACCCCAACCTGGTTCCTGGCTTTGCTCATTTCCTGAAACATGTTTCTCAACTACTTGATTCTTGATTTCACTTTAGGGCATTCGACTCGAAAGAACTCAGAAATACTAGAATTCACAAACCATTTCTTTACTCCAATTTATCCAACTCGTATTATTTATCTTCTTTTTCTATATAGTAGTTCACTTTGGAAACTACTCTCCCCATTTCTCCTCTTTGTAACCTGGGGCTTCACCCATGAAACGGCATCAAGGATCTAACCTCACCCTCCTCGACTTCGTCGCATTGAACGAAGCCCAGACTTTCTTTGACGTTTTCCTGAAAGCACGTGTTATCATCCCGCAACCCCGCAATCCAATACCAAAATATACCAAACCAGAGTTTCCAAGGGGGGTCCCCTCAATGTCTTAGGGGCTTTTGGTGCTTCATCTGCACCCAGTGGTCCCAAACGCCTCAGATTCTTGTGTGCCACCCCTGTGAAGCTAGGCTTATGGCTTTTGAACCAAGAGTCGGCAATTTTGAAGCCCATTCTTGTGGACAACCTCAGCTGCTTTGTCCTCTTGCAAGGTCGGCAATTTTTGGGAGCAACAGCAATGTGTTTCAGCAACAGCAACAGTCTTGAAAGTCAGAAATACATAGTCTAAATCAACAAGTGAAATTTACATTGCCAATCTTAGATACCCTGCAAGAAATTAAATTCTTTGCTGGTTAGTGGATATTCCCATTGATACCAAAAGACTAAAGAATTAAAGTATCCATGTAAGATTGACCTAGTTTCTTGGGAAAGTCGTTTCTTGACCCTCAAGACTCGAAAAATCTTACCAGTTGGAGCTAACGCAGTGTGATGTTTCCTTTGGCAAGGCTTTGACGTCAACTGGTTGACAACACAAATGGAAAAACACTACAGCTAAAGAATGCAGAATACACAGATATATATATATATATGATTATATATGCTGGTTTGCGGATGTTCATCTGACAAGTGTTGGCTGCTTTCGGATGTTTGACCAGCATCCATACTAACAACCTTTAGTATAACATGCAAAAGAAAAACATGTTAATCATTAATTCAAACCCTGTGGTTTTCACAGCTTCAAGAAAGCAGCCTGCAGTCGTCGTTGCGCCCTTGCAAGCCTTTCCTTGGATTTGCCCAAGGGCCATCACAAAAAAAATCATGCATATCTTTCAGGTCTAACAGTCCCTTTTTAAGGGTCAGAAATCCTGAGCCGAAACAACAAAATTCACAGGGACTAGGTCAATGGGAATTCCAGGATCCTAAAATGGAGGTACTATACCATATAAGACCATATTTTTGGGTCATATGCCCTTACATAGCCCTTACATAGGCCTTATATATGCTAGGTACCTCCAATTTAGGTTCCTGAAATGGCCATTGACTAGGTGACACTCGGTCCAAAACATGGTCCCGCTGCTGGTTCATCCACCTGGCAAAATCTTGGGATCCGACTGGGTGAAGGAACCCCATGAAATGTGAAGGTCATATCCCATAGGATCCATGTATGGTATATATGGTAACATTGGGGGTATATTGATGGTAAATGTTACCATATATAGCATACATGGATCCTATGGGATATGGATGCTGTCACAGAAAAAAACACTTCTGTGACTGAAGTTGCCAATCTCTTCCTAATTGAAATGGCAAACTCGGGCAAACAAATCCCCATTTCGCAAATCCAGGTCTGTCCAAAAACAGAGTACTCCATATTTTGCGATGCTTGATAGACTTGATAACTTTATCATAATGGTTCTCTGTCAAAATTGCCATAAACCAGGGTAAATGAACGATTCTTGGACTAACCCAATCATATTATTTTGTTGGGTTCATATCCCAATCTATTAATTCCCATTACGCTTGGCTGTCGTTTTGTTCAATCCCCGCGTATACCCTGCTTGAAAATGTTTTAATATCCATTGCACTTTCGATGTCTATCGCGAGAATTAAACCGATTGGCATTCATTTACATAATCTCAACCCCAGATTGATGAACTCGGTTGATAAATCGTGTGGTTGGGAAACTCTTGGTAGCACAGCTCCTTAGCTTCCCATTTAACAGGGACATGGATTCATAGCTCCTTATTTCGCTCCTAACTACCCTGTAGCTAATTAGTGAGGTAGTCCCCCAAAATCGTGACAAATTGGTGAACTGGGAACAGATTTTACCTTCCGCAAAAGCAATTCACCCAAATTCCAGAGTTTTCCGCACGGCTCAAATCCACGCTTCAGACTAGTCCTGTGTATTGTAGGTTATATATAATAGATGATTCTACAGATGTATACCTCATTTCATCCCATTTGGGTCAATGTTAGTTGGTTGATGTTGTTTGGAGGTCAGGGCACATCCCAATTTTCTAGCTAAAATGGGTAGCTCTTAAAATGGGGAGCGCATTTTCAACATCCAAACATGATCAAACATGTAGGCAATGTAGGCAAATCATTGGTGAAAAGGGAAACGCCAAAAATCCCTTCCAATCCAAGTTACTTGACCACCTCTGAAATCTCCTCTTGATCTATTGATCTACAGAAGAACTTCTATGTTTCATCCCTGATATCCCCATGATATCCCCATGATATCCCCATGATATCCCCAAGATACCCTCTGGTAATGGCTAACATAGCTATTGAAAATCACCATGTTTAATGAGAAAATCATGGAAAATCCATGATTTCTATGGTGATTTTCAATAGCTATTTTGACATAACCAGAGGGTATCCCTGCGAAATCCAGGTCTCAAGATGTAGCAGGTGATCTCGCGCCCCCCCAGATCCAGCTGCTGCACCCCACTTTCGATCAGAAAACCGTCGTAGATGGGAACCGTGCAGGTCACCGTGTCCCCGCAGTCGAGGATGACGCCTGCAATGGAGATATGATTCACACCGGTTTCAACGGGGTGGTTCTATGGAAAAGCAGATGAAACCAAGGTATACTGTCAAATATAGGGCATAATATAGGGCTTTCCATGGGTTTCTGATATATATATATATATATTATATATATATATATAAAGACAGGTAAGTTAGGTTCATAACTAGGTTAGGATTTTAAAGGTGGATACCCTCTGGCAATCAATCATGGTTTGCTGGTTTGAATCCAGCATTTAGTTCGATGATTTTCCCAATCAACAAACTCTATGTTTAGGGCATTTCCCAGCAAGCCACGTTTAACTACCGGAGGACATATTGCATATATAATCATCCCACTAAATCCTCCAATCATCCTATTCATAGGGTATCAATACTTCGTGGCCACAAAAAACAGGATGATAATATCAATAATCCTATAGAACTATTGATTATTATTCATATCATTATTATAGGATTTAGCCCAATTGATTATTATTCATATCATTATTATCATATTGATTTGTTATAGTACTATATCATATGAATATCAATTATTATCATTATAGTACTATATCCCAATTATATAATAGTATTATTATCATTATTATTCCTATCCCATATTAATAATCAATCATAGCCCACGTTTCAAAAGTATTCGAAAGTTCGTTTTTTTTGATTGGTCCAACGGCTCCAGTATAGATGATTCGCCTCCAGCAGAGGTTTACAATGTGGAAAACCCACACTTCAACAGATCATGTTCCAAGAAAAACCATTGGTTTTCCACATCGAACTGTTAGTTTATCATAGGTATCCCTAGGTTAACACATGCAAATTCTAGGAGCTTTTGGATACTAACAGTACTGCTTAGAACACCTGTGATGAGAATTTCTGCAGTGTCGTCCGTGGGTGATCTTTGAAATCTGATCTTTGATTACCTTCTTCACTGGATTGGTTTAAGGGAACATCTTAACCGGAAACCATAAATGTTCCCATTTTTCTATGGGGCTTAAACCAGTAAATTTTCCCGGAAACCAATCCATTGACGTCTGGTTACTTTACAGATGGAATGCTATGGATAATGGCTCCCTAATACATGATTTATGACGATTTACCTATTGAAACTGGCTAGTTTAGATAGCGAGGTTAAACTACGAGAGGGTACAGTGCTTGTGTACGAAGGATACTGGATACTGTGAAAAAAAAAAAGTCCTCCCAACATTCCCAAACATATAAGGAAAAAATCAACCCTCGATGTAGAAAACATTCACCCTGCAGTGTATCCTCTTCGTTTTCTTATGTAACCTCATGACTCTAACCCCATTTTCTTCATATCATGGTTTCCGAATTGCTTATGCCCAATCTTCCCATATCTTACCCAGTCTCCAGCTTTTCCAAACCCATATGCTCCATAGTGCTGGAATATTTACCAACATTTGCCCGAACAAAATCACCCAGTCATGTAGGTAAATATACCAGCACCATGGAGCATATGGGAAATTATGTTTGATTGGTGATTTAAATTTACCCTCTGGTAAACTAACATAACTATGGAAAATAACACTGTTTAATAGGTAAATCAACTAAAAATTGGCAATGTTCAAAATTTATATTTACCAGAGGGTACATTTCACCATCTTTGCTGAATGGATTCCTGTTGTCCTCCCTGAGGAGTACAGCGCCAGCACGGGTTGCAGGAAAAGAGAGCAGCGCTTCACACCGAAGGTCTCAAACCTTCCAAGCAGGTTTCAGGGGCCCTTCAAAAAAACGAGACAACGCTAGGTGTCCGGTAGGTGTCCTCTTGGTGGAACATCAAACTATATAGGTGAACTATGGTGAACTGGGGCAGTAATACTGAGATCTATCCACAGTTCTCCGCAGTTGACATATCAAACTAGGTGAACTGGAGCAATACTGGGATATATCCCGAACTGGGATAATTGTTATAACTGTGGAGAACTGTGGATAGATCTGGGAGGTAAATAACTGTTATAACTGTGGAGAACTTATCAATACCCACAGTTGTCCACAGTTGGAGGGCCGTGGTTTGCCCCGAACTCTCGAGGCAAGACGTTGGCTCGGGGCCCAGAAACCCAGAAACCCATCCGGACGCTCAAGCCGGCAAGCCTCAAATATGTGGTCCATTGTGGTGTTATGGGAATATATTCCAGATATCATGGGAATATGATACCAATCAATTATCCAAATGGAATATTATGGTATAATTATCCAATGGACCAAAGTCAATTATCGCTATGTCCGCTATGTCCCATAAAATTATCCAAAATTGGACACCAGACAATCACCTTTCCACCAATTCTTTATGGAATAGATTGGGCCCCTTTTTGGGCATCTAAAAAAAATGCTGTTCACCCAATGCAACCTTGCATTTATTGTGTCACCACCTTTTCAAATGGCTGAATAACATGGCAGTTGTAAGCCAGAATCATGAATTCGAATACGAAAAACACTCAACAGTCTTTTAAAAATTAAAGGCAACCAACTTGCCATCAACAAACAAATGGGCAACCATGATGGCAACCATGATTTCCCAACTTTTGCAGGAAATAGGCGGTGTTCTACTTCCTGTTTTTATCCGGTCCTAAAATATATAATATCCACCAATATATTTCCATAATCTGGTTGGTGGTTTGAACCCCTCTGAAAAATATGAAAGTCAGTTGGGCTGATTACTCCCAATACATGTAAAATCATAAAATTATATAAAAAACATGTTCCAAACCACCAACCAGATATATTTCCATAATTAACACTTCCAAAGTATCCAAGTAACATGCTGTGGATGAGTTTCTCGCGATTTGCTTTGGGATTCAGAGCTGGTTCCGTCAACAGCACCGGATGCTCTGCCGGGTCCACGTGGAGATTGAAGAAGATGTGCCTTGCTGAGAGCAGGCTGGCAATGGGGTGGAGATATGAAGATCATTCCTATTATGAACCATATGTTTTCAGGCAGTTTCTCATCATTATCAATAATAATAAACAACAAAACAATAATCGATATGAATCAATCATGATCAAAAATGATCAATGATGATAATGATCAATCATGAAGCGTCAGTAATCAATGTCCAACCTCCATTTATTGTTTTTTCTTTAACACACACACACATGTAGAATGTAGAATCATCCACAATGAGTTATCCTCTAACATCATTCGGCTTTAAGCCTCGCTTCCTCACCGAAACACTATCATTGTTTGGCTACCAGGTGTCCCAATTGTGGAGTGTAATTATCCCCAATAAACCCGGTAGTGAAACTCACTATAACGACCAATGAACCATCATGTTTGTTCATTTCTCAATTATCTCCAAATATGTTTGATAAACATTGTTGAAACCCGTCAAAAGCCTATCATTGATTGTTCAATCCCGTAAAATCATGAAAAAATGGTCTTCTCCTCGGCTCATTGGTGCTTTTGACACCTCTACAAACGAAGACCCACCGAACTCGATTCATACAATGGTAGCTAGGTGTTACGACCAGTCAAGACACGACCCATGTAACACATGTAACAGGATCACCCCTTAAGTGTTGTCATCTTTGAAGATGATTCCATGCTTCCATGATTTAAGAAAACAAGTATACAATGCAATTGATACAATTTGATGGATATTGATGGTAATGTTTCAGCTTCCAGCTGCAATTTCCAGGGTCATCGCAACTTGGGGCCAGATTTCAACAGCCCGGCAGCCGGAAGATGTGCTCCAAATCGTCCCAATTCACCACCACACCACGATGGATGGGCTCCTTCCTCGGGCAGAATGCGCATCTACCAAGGTAGATGTGGGCGGGTGTGTTCCTATATCCCCCTAATATATCCTTGTAATTTCCTATATAATATATCCTAATGTTGAATGCCCCATTCCGTTCTCAACTTGTGGCAGTTTGCTATGGCCATTCAACAAAAACATGGCAGGACTGAAACTGAAACCAACCTGAAAATGCCTGAATGTCCCGGCAGTTCTATCCACTTCGGTTGCCCTCAAGGGACAAGGTAACCAAGAATGACGTTGGTTTCAATGGACCAAGCCCTATAACATCCCCCCATCGCCTCCAAAAACAGAGGGGATAAATAGACTACCTATGCATGGTCCATAGCTCGGCTATATACGACTTATTGCATAGCTTGCCTATCATTATACAATATATATATATATACATATACACTCCCACTCCCTGTCTACTTCCCAAATACTTCCCATATTCACTGCACCATAAGGAGAAATTGATGTTAACCAGCTGATTTTGGGGCATCCTTTTTCAGACAAAACCCGTTTTTGTTTGGCAAGAACATGGATTTGTTAATATGCTTTTCTTTTTGTGGATGTCCTTCAAAATAATGAAACAAACATATCAGATTGCACCCAACAACAACAGTCCTACATGGGCAGTGCTTATGCAGCTACAAGCGGCTAATGTTTAGTTTCTATAGTATATACCGGTATATGGGGAGCATTTAGGGTAGGGGAAATCATATTAAATTATATATAAAACATATAGTTTTGCTACGCGTAACAGATAGGGCAGTGGCAATTTAACATAGCTATAGAAAATCACCATTTTTAAGTTCGCTAAACCATCTATTTCTATGGGCCATTTGTTTACCATAGCTAGGCTATGTTAGTTTACCAGAGGGGACCAGACCTGCCGAGCGGCTGAATTAGGATGGCTTCTTTTCCTTCAATCTCATGACCCACCCAGGTCTCTCGCGGATGAGCCTTGAGGATTCAGCTGGCGAGCCCCGGGCTACGTGGATATTTGTAATTGTATGTTTAATATTTGGTGAACATATGACAGATATTGTATTAGATATACAGTTAATACTTAATTGTATTAATAATTCCATCAATATTAATGTACTATTTTCACCATCTTCATTGAACTATACTGCAATTGATGGGCTAATATGCGTTTCTAGATTTTTTTGGGGGGTTGTTTCGTCAATGTATCATTTCGTGATTTTGTTAGACTACCCAGCCATGTCGTAAAATACAAATGCAAATACACAACAAGTTAATATATACATAATGTAAAACATTTAAGAACACAAATAATATACTATATGCAAATAAAGAAAACACACACGCAAACACGCATGTTGCGGAAAAAAAAACATGTTACATGTATATACAAAACATTCAACAATTAGGATCTTAATCTTTAGTTTCTATTCATGTTGGATGGATTTTTAGTATAACATGTACGAACATGAACCAACCAAGTATACTATGTGTATGTTTGCATCTCAGATATACCTTGCCCTAGACCTTCCCAGTACCAACAAAAAATGGGTCAACGTGCTAAAATTACGGAGTACAGTACCAAGTTCTATGGGCAGGTGGAGGATATAGGTGGGTATCTATCTTTAGGATTCTTTATGTTATAAGGTGAGACCCCCCGAAAGTGAAATTGGAGCCATTCTTGCAGCAACTTGGCTATCAGTTTAGGGCCGAAAAGAAAAGATATCATTCAATTCTCCTTAAATTGTCTCAAATTCCATATGTTTGCCGTATAGTAAAGCAATACATAAACCATCCCCAATTTTCCCATTTTTGATGGCTGGGACCTCCAACCATTAACATATGCTTCAAGTTTTTCTCTTAACATTCTGGCGAAATCAGGTGACATCGGTGAAATCCCCATGAAATCTCCAATCCTCGCCACCATCTATCCACAGCTGCCAGGCCACTCCAATCATGGCGCCCTGGCCATACTTCGCTCGCCCCACGCGCGAAGGCACCACCAGCTGCGGTGCGGAGCCCGCGGCTTCGCCCGCTTTGCAGCTGCCGCTGCCCAAGTCGATGACCACCGGCGAAGCCATGGCGATTTAGTCTGCCATTTTTTTTCAGGTCGATTTTGATTGGAGCTACCTACCATTCTTTGTGGGTCTATTTTTTTGGGCTATTGAAGGGGATATACCTCGAAAAATATGGCTGTAAATGGTACGTTAGCCTCAGTCCAGGTACCTGAAATGGCCACCGAATCATCATGGGGATATCATGTGTGCTCATGTAGATGTACCGTCCATCAAACAAGGCAAGCTGGCAAACCTTCTAACTAAATGGAGATTCTAGTTCTATGGGAAAATCATACAACTAAATGGTTGATTTCCCAGGTGATGTTGAGGCTATTGTTGGACATCTTTCAGGACATCAGACGATGGAAGCCTACCACAGCGAGCTTCGAGCGCTTGGAACCCATTACCTGCGTTTAGATGTGGTTGGGGATCCTCCAAAAATTGGATAAACATGGTACCCTCTGGTAACTTAACACTATTGAAAATGGCCCAGTTAGAGTTGATTTACCCATTAAAAAATTGTGATTTTCCATAGTTATATTATTTTACCAGAGGGTAGATATAAAAAGAAAAACATCAAACAGTCACATGACACTTACAGTAACACAAAAATTGAAACCAGCAGAGAGACTTTTTCAAGTGACCTTTCGGCAACGGGAGGTCAGATGATTCCCCATGACCCAGTGGCACCTCTCATGCAGCCAGTTCTTGACTGGAACCGCCTGAACGGGAAGCCGAGAATGCCTTGAAGAAACTACCTATTTCTAAGTATATATATATAATTCTAGTACTTACATATACATGTTGCTTATATATATATAGAGTGTATATATATATATATGCCTATATAACCATATATATGTATAATCAAATATCAGTGTATACATATTATAAATATATAATTATAACATGAAACATCACATCAAACACTGATAATTGCATATCATGCTCTTCTTCTACATTCCATAGCATTCCTCCATGAAAAGTCAGAATTTGCTCCGCACCTGTGTGTGCTTCTTCTTGCAGGGCACTTTCGCCTCCAGCCTCGAATTCACCTGGCACATTGGTCTGCTGGAAGCTTCATGGGGCCCATGGGGCCCACTCCTAACTTCAGCGTCCAAACTAAAGAGTGATTAGTTTCCACTGCTTAGAAAAATCATATCCAAACATATCCAACCTGAATACTGTTCAGTATTCAGTAAGATCCCAAACTGATCAGGTGATTCAAACAGTTTAATTATCCCTGGAGGCTATCTCCGCTGTTCCAGGTCCGTTGATCCGGTTGGCAAATCATGATCAGGTAACCCCCTTGTTGCTAACTATCACATAACATGTTAAGTCACAATAAAAATACATGTTAAGTCACATAAGAGGATATACTATACTGATCATAACATGTTAATGGGTTATTTTTGTAGGAACTATCACATACTATCACCCAGTTCAGTCATGAAGCATGGCTAGCATGGGGATTACAATGAAGCGGCAAATATATGGGGAATGAACCAACAACATGGGCATCTCTGGAAAATGGGCTATATCCTCCAATGGCTATTGATAATTCCGGGATAGTCTTGCTGGTGCTTAGTAATGGTGGAATGGGATGATTGATGTCTATAGTAATGATTCGGATCATTCCCCCATTCCCCTTATCAGCGCCAGTATACTTTCCCTCTAGATACTCACTATTGAAAATCACCATAGTAACTATGGTAAATCAACTACAAATTCATAGTCCCTAGTAAATTAGGTAGTATAAGTCCCTAGAGTAACCAATCAACATCAATCAACCATGTTATTTTTCCATAGCAAACTCTTAGTCTACCAGTGATCCATTGGTGTTCCGTCACCGTTGTGCCTCCGGTGGAGTTGCTTCACCCTCCAACTCGTAGCACACGGCGTTGCCATCGGGCGTCCTGATGGGCACACACAGGATGAGGTAGATCATGTCTGTACCCTCTGGTAATGACTAACAGTTCGCTATTGAAAATGGACCATTTATAGTTGATTTACCTATTTAAGATGGTGATTTTCCATAGCCATGTTAGTATAATTGTTAATATAATGGATAATGTATAAGATGGGCAAAATGTCAAAGACCTTCCCGGGTGGATGATGTTTCAAGGGACTCTTGAGAAAACAATATGATATTTCATGACTGGTTGGTGGTTGACCTACCCCTCTGAAAAATATGAAAGTCAGTTGGGATGATGAACTTCCCAATATATGGAAAAATAAAAAATGTTCCAAACCACCAACCAGATAATGTATAATGTATAATGGATAATGTATATACAGTATATACATATTAAATCATATTAATATTATATAATAGATCTGTAGATGACATGATGTGGCAATGCCAACAATAGATCCACGGCCATTTCAGGAACCTGAATTGGAGGTACTTACCATATATATAAGGCCTACATAAGGCCTATGTAAGGGAATATCCCAACAACATATGGCCTTATATGGTACAGTACCTCCATTTTAGGATCCTGAAATTCCCATTGAATAAACCTCCAATTTGGGTAATATATATATATTTATAATATTAGAAGCTGTTGGAAGTCATTCTTTATATATATATATACATACAGTAATGTACGCACAAATATCAATATATATATATATATATGTATATATATATATATGTATATATATATATGTATACATGTATATATATATGTATGTATATATATATACATATCTAGATTTGTATGTCATCTTGTCATACTTAATATAGAATAATATAGATATTGTGGGAGATAGCCAGCTGGGTCGAATAAGCCACCCGTTTGCGCAGCCCCCGCGGCGCCCGAGGAAGATGGTGCCCTTGTGCTTCTCCACCCGTGGTTTTCCACTGCTTGGACCTTGGAAGGGAACATCTATCAGTAATTTATGGGTGATCTAATAGATACTCTTAGTAATGTGGTTAAAATAATAAACCACCCATTTGGGAATGGTTTGTAGCACCTATTTATGGTGATTTGGGGGATGGTTTATTATTGTTTTACCCACATTAACTAATGATCTTAATACTATCTCTTGGATAATCTTGGTAATTATATCCTAGTAATCTGAGTGGTAACATCTTAGTAATCTGATGGTAATTAGATCAAATCTAATGGTGATTTTTGACAGGATTTAGCCACCAGAAATGGTCATTTCATGGGTATCTACTGGACACCAGGCTCAAACTGCTGGATAGCCGAAAACCTTTGGGAGCCCAGAATTGAGTCCTCAGAAATGGCACCCCGGATTGAACTAAACCCTGGTTGATTGCGCAATTAGTTAATTAATTACCAAGATTAACTAAGTGATATGAATTGTATTAACTATTATTAAGATTATGGGGGCAGTTGTTTTAATTAGTGCTATGACAGAGATGATAAATCGATATAAATCGTTCATTCCACTAAAATGATACCCTCTGATTATTTAACATAGCTATGGAAAATGGCCCATTTACAGATGATTTTCCCATTAAAACCTCCATTTATAAGGGATTTTCCCTGGCTATGTTAAATAACCAGAGGGTATCAACTGCAATCACCCCAATCAAACAGCCCGGCAGTTGATCCCGGCTTGCCGGAAGAACCACCACATCACACGTTTTTCCAGTACCAATGCAATGCATCTCATGACCTTTGGATGTGTTTGGGCCGGGAAACTGCATATTTATGCCGTGCTAACCTCATGATACTCCGAGCATCACAATATTTTTGTGGTCAACAAGTGAACTGATGACTTGAGCAGTGTTCAAAAGCCTATGTCCTTCCTTAAAAAAATGGCTGGTTTGTTCAGGATTTCACCAAATATCTTGGATTGTGATCATCCCCAAATCCCCAACTATATATTGGATATGTAGTAAAAAAAACAATATACCATCTGGTTATTTAACATAGCCATGGAAAATCACCATTTTCAATAGGTAAACCATCTATAAATGGGCCATTTTCCATGGCTATGTTAAATAACCAGAGGGTATATCATTCCAATATATTTGGGTTTTGGGGATGGTACATATATTTTTGATATGTTATTGTGAATGATATTTGGGATATGTAAACAAGGACCTTTTTATTGGTACCCTCTGGTAAACTAACATAACTATGGAAAATCACAATTTTTTTAAAAGGAAAACTCACTCTAAATGGCCATTTTCAATAGCTATGTAACAAATTACCAGAGGGTACAACCCCCAATGAGTTCCCCCGCTTCCCGTGGCGTCTCCAGCCGTCATGGTCAAGGGCATGTAGTAGACCTACAGGCTTGGCACCATACCTGCAAGTCTTTGCTTTAATGTGTATATATATACATAATTATATATATAGTGTACACATATACACTTATATACAATTACACATGGTGTAAAAATTGCTAGTCATATCAACCAGTAGTCATCATATCATTCAGATTTCCCCATGCCACGACATCATATCTTTGGAGCCCCCCATTGAGATAGAGCCACAATGGTTCCATCAGTTGCCTGCAATGTGGCATCCTTCTTGGCTGGAACCACAATTTCCTCGAGCCACTGGCGCTTCGCCGAGCCATAAAATCAGAAGGGAACATGCGGAGTTACACGACCAAAGTTGTTGGGTGTATGTAAAATGTCCATAGTTGGGAAGTATATGTTGGGTGCTTTTTATTTGAACCTGTACCCTCTGGTCATAGTTGGGCAACGGAAAATCCCGTTCCGTAATAGATTTTATATGTATATTATATATTATTTGTATATATATAAATATATTCCCATTCAAATGCCAATATATGTATATTATGTATATATATATGTATATATTATATATATATATGTATATATAGTGATATATAGTAAATTTAGCAATTATATAAATATGCCATTGCCAGGTTCGATTACCGGAGGGTTTTCTATGTACCCATCCCAGGCGACGAGAGGGTTTTTCTTGTGGGAACCAAGAGGTGGTTCCAGTGGAACAAGGCTCGGGAAACAGGAAACCTGTACAGAAAAATCCTACATGTGGATCACTTGTGGATGAAAACCATTGTTTTGCTGTCGATTTTCCCTCAATTCATGCCTGTGAATATTGCTTGTTCAGACTCGTTCAGACCATATACATATATATATATACATATAGTTATATATATATATAAATATAATATATCTGGATATATCTGGGTATTTGGAGATTATGAGCCAAAGTATACCACAACAATTCATCATTTGGTCCCCAGCCATATCCCAGCCATATCGGCTTCTGAATCCTGTCCTATTGGATTCACCCCAGAACCCCCAGAAATATGGCGAAATCTCATTGTGGACTCCCGCGAAATATGGCTGTAACATGACTGGTTGGTGGTTGAGCCATCCCTCTGAAAAATGTGACTTCGTCCGTCAGTTGGAAAAATATATGGAAAAATGTTCCAAACCACCAACCAGATATTTTGATTGGTGATCAAATCACCACTTAGTTTTTTTTGGCCAGGTCAAATTGTCAACATCTTTGTTGATGAAATCCCTGTGAATATGTGTTGGTCACTACAATTGGTATCTTCTTCGGACCCAGGTCATTGCTTCCTGTCCTTTTCGCAGCTGAAATAGTTGGTGCCAGGAGGTTCTTGGGTGGCCACCTACCGCGGTGGATACAGGATGCCACTCAATTGCGGATCATCCCAACGTAGTGATCATGGGGATTGATGATTGAACCATCGAAAATATGGATACCATAGGACTATTCTGGGATTTACGGATTTACAGTGCATATGTACCCTCTGGTAAACTAACATAGCTATTGAACATGGCCATAGAAATAGTGGATTTTCCCATGAAACATTGTGATTTTACATGGTTTTTTGTATGTTTACCAGAGGGTAAACATGTTTGCAAACAAACACAACAAACAGTCTTGATTTGGCCTTCAAAAGTGTTGCAGAGTTGGAGCGCAACACTCCCCCGGGGTAGAGGCAAGAAATTGTGTCATGTGGATGGTTTCCGAAAGTATAATATATACCCTGGAACAAAAATTAAAACCCAAAGATGGCTTTGGAAAATCCTCTTTGTATAGTTTGTGTCAGACAAATCCGTCCTTTTACAATTCTGAGGGATGTTTTTGCTTTTGAGAAAACTTGGATCAAGATAAGACATTTACCCATCGATTCCCTAAGTGGCTGATTTCCCATTGGGAACATAGAAATCATCGACAGCAAATCACGATACTACTTGGTGGTTCATCCCACTTAGCAGGTTATATCCCTGGTGATTTCAGTGGGATAAGTAGACTTAATCCACTTACAACTGGGGTGAACTAACCTACTTACGATTTCAAGTAGTAGCTTAAGATGGGAATCCCGATTAAATTCCATGAAATTCCGATTCAATCCCCATTAAATCACCATTGATACCCCCCACTAAAAAATCCCGAAAAACGAGTCCCAATTTTATATCCCATTAAATCACCATGTATATTCCATTTATATCCCAGGTTGTCCCATGTTTTTGTTCGGACAATTTTGGTGCCTGTGGATACAACTTCCAGTCGCTGTCCGTGGGGTTCTGGATCACAAAACCTGGAACCATCTGCAAACCCGTGCGATCCGATGGATCGAAGCTCCCCAAGCATCAGCTTGCTATTACTTGATATGAAATAGCGGATTTCTAATATCTAACAATATTATACAATATTATACAATATTATACAATATTATCCAATATTATACAATATTAAGTAATCCAACAATCCGTTTTACTTAATCCGTTATCAATCTAGTCACTTAATAACGGACTTCTAAGGTTACAGTAAGTAAAACATGGTAAAACTCATTGTTATATAGGTTCTATAGTAAGTTAACTGTGAATTTGTTGGTACAGTACATTATCACATTGGAATCATTCACAAACCTGAACAGTTCGGTTTTGGGAGAGTTACCCGTAGTCACTAACCATTATTCCAGGCTTCGGTCGCAATGGCTTCGGTCGTGATCAAATTGATCCAGATTAGTCGCATAACATATTCCCATTCCAACAAGTTATGTGTCAACATCATCTGGTTGGTGGTTTTAACATGTTTTAACCATCTTGAAACATATGAGTTTGTCAATGGGAAGGATTATCCCATATATTATGGGACAACAAAAAATGTTCCAAACCACCAACCAGATATCATGTTTGTCAGTCAAGTCATGTTCAGACTTCCATTTCTGTTGATTTATAAAAGTCATGCCGATTCTGTGATTGGGAAACAAAACCCGAACATGTTGGTGGAGCATAGCGCATCTAGCATAGTTTCTCTGCTGAACATTGAAATGACTTCATGGCTCAATCAACCCCAAGTTCGGTTCACACCCTCAGGTGCTGGCTGTTCTGCGTCTTCGTACGCACTTGCGCGAAGAATTCCAACAGCCTGACTGGAGAGGGGTGGAGGGGTGGAGCAATCAGTACACTGATTTGGGGGCAATAACCAACAAGAAGCAGCATGAAAACAGGAGAAGTCTGGACAATTTAGATATTATCTCGGAAAATCTATGAACGCACTGTAATATGTACTTCTTAAGTCGATAAGTCAGAATTGGTATTTTACTAATATCATATAGCCTGACAGACGTTTCAAATGTTCTCAGTTCTTTCCAACAATAAAAACACATTGGCAGGAACGGTGGACACAGCCGGCGCGCCTCTGATTGTCTCAATCGTGAGATGGACAATCAAATGGTTTTGTTTGTTGAAGCCCATATTCAGTGGGTAAAATCATGTCAAATATCACAAATATCATTATCTACTGTAGTGGGGTGGACAATTGGTTGGCTAAATATGGCCCCATTCGACAAGATCAATCAAAATCGTAGTGGGTAACTACAGTATTTGTTTTGTTGGTTGCATACCCTCTGGAAATTTAACATAGCTATTGAAAATGGCCATTTATAGTGAGTTTTCCCATTGAAAATGGTGATTTTCCATAGTTTTCTGTATGTTTACCAGAGGGTATCCACTTTAGTGGCTAAAAATTGTGTCAAAGCCCCAGACTTTAAGCGCCCAGTTCTGACATCTTCAGTCTGACAGGCACTTTCCACCGCAGTGCAATCTCCAGGCATCCCCGCTTCGTCTCACCCGGTTGGCTCACGCACTTGCCACTGGCCTGGTGGGTCAGATCGATCAAGGCGGAAAGCCGAAACACATAGTGGTTAATAATGGTTAATAGTGGTTAATAATGGTTAATAATGGTCAGATCCCCTTTTTTCCGGAAGAATCAGACCACACCAGACCCTATAGTGGTTCCTAATGGTTCATGGTGGTTTAATAGTGGTTTAATAGTGGTGGATTACCCTCTGGTAATTTGTTACATACTATTGTTTGACCCTATCATTTCCCCCATTTGCCGTTTGGGAGTAAAAATCCAAAGGTGGAAATGGCAGAAATGGCACAAAGGGTAAAAACTGTCACGGTGCCTCCAGCATCAGTGGAGGATGACCCTCCAAAACACATCGAATGTCTCGTACCTGGCAAGTCACTGTCACCAGGGAAAGCCATGATGATGATATAATGGGGATGATGGGACAATAATGGTTGGATGATTGGATATATTATATTAAATCATCATTTAGAATGGATGATCATCAGCCAATCATGGGGATATGAGGATGATATACTGGATGGTGGTATACCTACCCCTCTGAAAAATATGAAAGTCAATTGGGATCATTATTCCCGATATATGGAAAAAATAAAAGCCATCTTCCAAACCACCAACCAGTATATCATTGAACAACAAGAGATGGCTCAACGGCGCCGGCAAATGTCAGCAACGTTACGAAGTCCGTGGGCCATTTCAAGGATGATTCCGCTGTTCCCAAGCAGAAGAAGGGAGTGACTTACCTAGAGAATCTTGAGATGAGAAATTGGATATACCCTCTGGTAAATAAACAGTTGGACCCTGAAAATCACCATTTTTTAATGGAAACTAGTCTTCCAACCCCTATCTGCCAGGGTCTATGTTAATTTACCAGAGGGTATTTCTTATGCCTTCTTTCTGTTTTTTTGTTTTTTTTTGGATGTCACAATAGTCTGGACATTGTTGGATGTTGATGATGTTGATTGACACGGATCCATTAAGAAGTAGCTTGCAGTGTATAGCCAGTCAATCTATTCTGTTCAAACCTTGATCGTCATCCCACGTTTGCATGTCCCAGGCGGCTGGAAAACAAAGAAAATTATGGAAACAACCAATATCAACCAATCAGCATCAATCTAGAATAATCTAGATCATATCCACATTATTCCACATTCATATTGTTCATGTCATTGTAATTCTCAGATATACGTTAACCGTTACCCTGTTTAACTGTTGTTTCCCTGATCAAGTCTTCAACCAGACTTTGTTTGCAGCAAGGAAACCCAGGATTTTTGGCTGGCCTCAATCT
The DNA here is from genome assembly GCA_947184155.2 of Cladocopium goreaui. NCBI lineage: Eukaryota > Dinophyceae > Suessiales > Symbiodiniaceae > Cladocopium > Cladocopium goreaui. Next base: position 177,444 of record CAMXCT020000404.1, read on the forward strand.
TTAAAATGACATAAGAAGGCCTATGTGTCATATGTTCTTTGCTCATTTTGCCCTTAGGTCTTGATGCATGAAAAACAGCCTGTCTTGATACATTCCACATTCTACTGGATTGACCAAAGCATATGGATGTAGGTATTTCGCATTGCAGAACTGCCATCCCAACTATGACATCTATGACATCTATGACCAATAGCTAGCAGCCACGGGGCACGGTGATTCCAATGTTCATATCCTTCGGGTCCAACTTGCTTTTCCTGCCGCTGCAAGCCAGCTGAGGTTACCTCCCGTTTTAGCACATGGTTTCCAGAAATGGGGGATCCCCAATGGTTGGTTTACAATAGAACATCCTATTAAAATGGATGATTTAGGGGTAACCAAATTTTCGAAACCTCCACATACACACTGTATGAAATGGTATGAACAGAAATGACGGTATGACTATGCTTTACAGCATTTTTGAGCATGTCTGCAAGCGAAGCTCAACACTTGTGTCAGCAAAAATATGTCTAGTGCATTGTGCATCACATGCAAACCAGGCCACTTGTGAACAAGTGCGACATGCGAAAGTGCATGGGTCGGAATGAGCAAGTTTGCTCATTTCAACAAGTAACTGCGTCTAAACATCTTTTACGAAGTGGCTACAACTACACAATTGACCTAATATATCTTGACCCATAATTTGCCATAATTTCATATTGTTTGACCCACATTTCATTGACTAATAAATGAACGGACCCATTTCATTTCACACACTCCGTTCACCAGCCACACGCTGTTTCTGGGTCCTCACAATTTCATTGCTTCAAATCCATAAATCCCGTCATAATTCTTCCTAAAAAGGAACCATTCCAGTTGCAAGAATCTCAACTTTATGCTTCTCTTAAATAATATATACATGTATAATACATATATAATACATATATAATACATATATAATACATATATAATACATATATAATACATATATAATACATATATAATACATATATAATACATATATAATATAATATATAATATATATATATAATATAATATAATATAATATAATATATATATATATGTTTATTTATATCTATATCTAAAGAATGTAAGATACTTCATCACTTCCATCATCTTCGAAGAAAACATGGCATGTCGAAGATGATTTCCCAGCCTGGCGTGCTTGTCGGCTCGCTTGAACTCCATGATCCTCTCATGCCTTGGACACCCGACAGCAATTCAAGGTGACTAAGCGCAACTAAGCATTTCCTGAAATGTAGAAATCGCACTGGGTGAACCGATGTTATACAAGTTATATAATGGTGAATGGCTGATGTCTTTGAGTGGCTGTTTTAAGTGTTGATCACTTGCATTCGTTAATTTGAGTCAATGGATGTTTCAGCGAACAGAGCACACCACAACATCTAGGCACAACATCTTTGAGATGAGAGCAAAATCCAGCCATGGAATTGTGTCCTAGTGACCTAGTGTTGAATGGTTGCTGATGGCTCCTTTAAGTGTTACTTGGTATGTTTTTTTTTGTGTGCGGGATGTGGTTTCTACTGTCTCACTGCAGGTTCGCCCTTTGCTTCATTATTCTTGATCTTCTCTCTTCTCATTCACTGACATCATTAGACTGTAGACCACATCACAACATCCTCACATGACATCCTTGCATCATCACACCATAAGCACATCACAGTAAAACAATGTCGTCAGCACATCACCATCATACCCTCCGCACCATGACACCTTAGTCAAATTCTCGCAACATGACAACATTCTCAAATCACATCCAAAGCCTGACAACAGCCTTGCGCTTAGCACATGATCAACACCATTATCACCGAATCATCATCTTTTCTGAACAATCTTACCTGGAGACTCGCTTCAGTGAAGCCAGGGAACCCAGAGCCAGCTCAATTATCATTTTGTTTTTAATCAATTATTGTAATCATTGTTTTCCAAGGAGGGCTTTACAGTGTCCACATTTTTTGACTGCTTATCCGATCGCAGAGATGTCTTGGCCACGCTGCTGAGATGGCAAAAAATGTGTTTTCCTCGTGTATTCTGTCCCCCAGTGAAGGCCATCAAAGACGTTGTGAACAACTGATGTTTCACTCAATCAGACCACTTTTCCCATGATTGGACACTGATTGTGATCTGGTTACATCATGTTACATCCATATTAAGTAATTCATGCAACCTATGTCCGACACATTTAGTCCTACTCTTTGGTCGGATTTTGATCTGGTTCCATCCTTTCTGGGGTCACTGAGGTCTCCGGACGTGGGATGGAAGGCTACCATGAGGTTGATATCCTCTTGAGGACCTCGGGTGACTTCGATACGGCGGATACGAAGTCAAAGCTGGCCTGCTTCTGGAACATGCTGGTTTCATGTGCAGCTTCAATGGAAAATGGGTTAATCATGTTACCCTCTGGTTATGACTAACAGTTCGCCATGGAAAATCACCATATCACCATAGAAATAGATGGTTTACCTATTAATAGCATGGTGATTCTCCATGGCAAACTCTTAGTCATAACCAGAGGGAAAGATGAATTTAACGATCCATAACCATCCCGAAATGGGGATCTCATGTAGAGATGGACAGATATCACTCGTGATGTGGCGCCAGACATGGAGCTTGTCCCTTTTCCCATGCCTCAATCATTTGACCTGGTCAAAAACCAGACGAATTTCAAGTAAAACGAACGATTTTCAGCTATAGCCATCTGGTTTGCGGCTGGGAATGCCACAGAAACAGAGGAAAACCAACTCGCCTGTCCCGCCCTTATCAATCACTGCCGAAAAAGTGATGAACAGGCACAAGTAAACACACCCATGTTTGGGTACCCCGCATTGATGCACATCTATATCAGAAACCAACTATAAGTAATTAGTTTCCAGAATGCTGAAAAAGACTAACATAATTATATTAACTCTACTATTGAGCCAATCATTGGCGAACCATGGCCAAACCACCAACCTATCAGCCTGCAGCCAGCCACTCCTTGGTCCCGAACGGACAAAGCCCTCCGAAGGTGTCACAGAGAAGATCTTGCCGTACTTCGAGCCAATCTGCGTGCAGGGAACTGGGTCAGGACAGGATGCTGGTGATAGATACCCTCTGGTAAACATACAAAAAACGATAGAAAATCACCATCTTTCATAGGTAAAAACCAACTATACTAACTATACATAGGCAATTTTCAATAGCTATGTCTCCTGTGTCTGATGATAAGAGTTTCCACTTTCTTGTCGTCCAGGCAGCCTGTGATTTCCCATGGTTAAAACCCCATTGCAATCCCATCCCCCAGTATGAACTACCAGCCGCCCAACATGAACAAATCCAAACAAAACCAAACAAAACCAGGGTTCCTAGATTCAGATGGGTTTGTCTGAAAATGTTGTGTGCCTAAACCCAATGGTTAATGATCAGTTTCCCTAATAAATGGCTTTTTTCTTGGGGGTACCCTATTTTCAGACACAGCCAGATAGATGTTCCTAGAGATGTTCCTTGATCTAGAAATTCCTTGATCTTGATGTTGATTGTACATCGGTTTCCCCGGGGTTTTCTCAAACTGATCCCAGTTGTCACCATGGCCACGACTCGCCTCAAAGCGGAATTTCGCTCCCAGGTCCCCAAAGTTGTGCAGGCGCACCGGCTTCGTCGCCTGTCGAAGCTGCCTATAGGTGCGTTAGAAAAAATGCTTCTATAACTTGGATTTGCTAATTCGGGGTCAAACAACAACGAAATCACTATAGATTCCCCAGTCATGGTGGATTTTGCATTGGGAAAACAACAAAGTACCTTAAACCCAGGGTAAGGGTGCCTATATGTTAGGTTGATGGGCGGGAAGAAAGCAACATAATAACTATAGGCACAAACGACTAGTATCACGAAGTAATATCTTTGATATGTACCACGGTCAAGTCGGGTTTCATGTGGTCATCTCATAATATAAAAATCCTTAGGGGATGGATGACCATCTCCTAACTCCGCAACTTTCCTCAGAAAATTGGCCAAATGTTGGCACAGAGACAGGGATGGATGAGAATTCAAGGAAAAATGCTGAGAACCCGGTGATTTTCTGCTCATTCTTTGGTCATTGATTGCAGACGACACTGGGTATCTCTAGAGGTTCCCACCTGTGAGCCCACCACCACATCTCCGAAGAAGACGGAATGCCTCGACGCAGGGATGAGATGGGTTTCTGATAATGTTGTGTGTACCCCGAGTCCCATGGTTTAGTGTATCACTTTCCCCCCAAAAAAGTGCCAAACGCCAAGGGGGGGTATTACACCATTGACAATTTGTCAGATTGCCTATCTTGGGGGGTGTTTTCTTTCGCCGTCAGGACAGATCTTGACTTTTGTGGGTTTCCCTAAAAAATGAATATCAGTTTCTACATAACACAAAGCTATACCAACCAGCATGGATGTGGAAAACCCACCATAAAAATCTATCATGTTCCTACGCTTCTACCTATGTTTTGTGATTCACATCTTTCTGCTAGTTTACCCTATGGTTAATATGTCAATATTACTATTACATATTATATTATTACTATATATAATCTTTATTGTCAAATATCATGATTTTTATTGACAATTAATTTGTTATAATAATGCTTAACAATTCACTAATGGTTAGTCATTATTATCCATTATTAACCATCATTAACTAGTGGTTATATCAATATTCTGGTTGGTGGTTTTAACCATCTTGAAAAAATCTTGTCAATGGGAAGGATTACACATATATTATGGAAAATAAAAAAAACTGAAACCATCAACCAGATATAATACCATGACCATATTATATATTTGGGTTTGCCATGGTAACCAATTGTGCTTTTGATAGTAACGATCATTAACTAGTGGTTAACTGGTTAACAATTATCCATATTTACCCTCTGGTAAACGTTTACAGAACTATGGAAAATCACATTTTTTCATGGGTAAATCAACTATAAATGGCAATTTTCAATAGCTGTTTTGACATAACCAGGGGGTAAGTAACCATTTAACATATTAACTAACCATTACTAACCATCATCAACCATCATTAACTACCCATGATATCCATATTTAACTAACCATTTTCCGGCACCATCAACCATCATCAACCGCTACGCGGTAACGACGTAGAAACCGCCGTCCAGACCGTCCAGAGGCCCAGACTCACTGAGCCGCATCTCAATGGCATGGCACGTGCCGGTCATATGCAGCAAGCGCACCTGAAAAACCGCGCTGTCCATCACTGGTTCATCTATAAATGTGCTTTATAAAGCCCTACGGAAAACTATAGTTATAGGATGTTATAGGTACCATAAAGGAACACCAGAAGTTTTCTTACACATGAAAACTGGCTGGTTATCCTGAAATTTGGATAGAAATTCGTAGAAACCCTACGGAAATAGTGATAGTTCACTGTTCTATCTCTTTTGGAGATGACAAGTCGATCAAGCTGGATGAATTCTACTTCACCAACCTGTTATCTAGTCGTCCACCTTTTGGGGAGCATCACGAGCGAAGGACCCAGGGGAGGTTGGCTTGTGAACTTCATGGAATCCATGAGGACCGAAGTTCCTATAGGCTGGTCTTTCAACCCCATTCACTACCTGATCCTATGCACATATCATAAACATTCAGAAACCATACTATTTGGGGTTTCCATATCTATAAATGTGGTTTATAAATCCCATGAAAACTATAGTCATAGGTACCACAAACCATAGTTACTGGAGTTATAAAACCAACTTCAGTATCTAGATCTATCTAGGGGGTTCCACTTTGTGGGTTTAGTCCTTCATCTTCACCGTCTTCACTTTCCTCTGTGGTGAAGTCCATTGTCGGGTGGAGTTTTTTCGCCAGGGAAGCAAACATGTGGTGACATAATGAAAAGTCAATGTATCATAATCTAGTTGAATGGTTTATCTGTCTAAATGGTCATTGAATGGTTTATCTATCTAAATGGTTTATCTATCTAAATGGTTTATCTATCTAAAGACATGTTGAATGGTTTATTTATCTAAATGGTTATTGAATGGGACTTCACCAGGGAAAATGATGATTTAATCTGGTTGGTGGTGCAATAACCATCTTGAAAAATATGAATGTCAATGGGAAAGGATTATTCATTATTCTACGTACATGAATCCTCATGAAGCTGTGAACTATGTTCGTGGGTAAATGTTCAATACTTTATACCACCTACCCTGGCGTAAACTGACAGAAAAATGTGGAAAACCCATGGGGAAAACCCATGGGAAAATGATCTACCAGATTACCAGTATGGTGAGTTTTCCTCGCCAAAACCTGATGGCTGATCATCGTGTCCTCATATTGAACATGACATTTTGTTATGGACTGGCGAAGCGTTTTCTCCAACACATCCAACTGCTCTTGGGTTGCTCGATCGGGAAAAAAATGAGCGATAGGACTGCAACCATGTAAGTACTGCAACCTGGCAGGAAAAGTTATATATGACTAATACTGCAAACATGACCAAACATGGTCAAACGTGATCAAACATGATCAAACGATGTCAAACCTGGTTGAAACATGCTGAAACACGTTGAAAAATGCTGGACAAATCAGAACAGTGGATGACAATGGATGACAGCAAAGGCTAAAAAGCATTGACAAATGATATGAACACAACACAAATATGGCTAACTAATCTATTTTGTTCATTAAATAATTAATTAACTAATTAATTTATTAATTAATTAATTCAGGAAATATGATTTAATTAGTAAATTAATTAATTAATTAACAAATTAGTTTATCAATTAAATAATGAATAAAATAGTTCATTAATTAATTAATTAATTAAAAAAAAACAAACATACACTACTTAATTAATTAATTAATTAATTAATCTACCAATCAATTAATTATTCATATGTTAATTAATTAGTTACTTAATTATTTGATTGATTAATTCATTCATTGATTAATTAATTCATTCATTAATTAACAAATGAAGTCATTAATGAATACATTAATCAATTAATTAATTGGTTTTTTGATTGGTTCATCAATTAATTCACTAATTAATTCATAAAACCATTAATCAATTCATTAGGTAATTAATTATTTAGTTAGTTGATTGATTAATTGAATAATTAAGCAATGTTTCCATTGATTAATTAGTTCATTGATTAACTGATAATTTGATTAATTAATTGCTCCATCAACAACTAATTAATTGATTATTTATTAATTAAGTAATTAATTAATCAATCAATCAATTAAAATGATTAATTGACCAACTAAATAATAAACCAATTAATTAATTAATCAGTTACTTAAGTAATCAATTAATTGATTAATTAATAAATCATTCAATTAATTGATAAAATGGTTCATTAACTGATCCATTGGTTCATTAATTAACTGATTGATTAATTGATGAATTAATTCATTCATTAATTAATTATTGAATTAACTCATCAATTGATTAATTAGTTATTTATTTAATCAACTTATTTATTTATTAATTAATTAATCAATTAATAAATTAATTAGCTAAAAAAGTATTTAATCAATTAATTAATCAATTAAATAGGTAATTAATCAATTAATCAGTTGTTTATTTAATTAACTAAATAGGTATGGAATCAATTAATTAATCAAACAATTAATTAATTAACAAAAAAGTATTTAATCAATTAATTAATCAATGAATTCATGAATCAACTAATTAATACAACATATCAACATTATTATACAAATACACATGTCATCAAATGTCCTCAAATGTCCTCAAATGATCCCATATCATCATATGGGTTTCACAAACCCCACCATGTTCCTCACGATGACGTTGGCGAGGCGGACCTTGAAATTGCTCAGGTCGCCGTATGGCCCAAACTGTGGTAAGTAGCGCAGGTGAACCGAGCTGGACAAAAAGATGAACAATGAGCACGGGGGTGCGCAAGTCACCAGTCCATCGTCATAAAGCGCCATGCCAAGCGCAAGGAGCAGCATAACACCACGCTTCATCGTGATGTCATGCTGCGGGTCCAGCTTGATGTCAAAAGCCGAGGAAGTCGTCGATCCCATGATCTTCTGCATACCGCAATGGAAGGAAAAAACATCAAGGCTTTTGAGCCAAGGCTTTCCTTGCCATGTGCGACAGTATGAATGCAAATCCTCAAGGTGCTTATGGGCATTGTACCACCCAATTGGTTTCCTGTTGTGCTTCTCAAGAAGGGCAGCACAAGATGAGGATTTGCAGGCAACCATCTGAATACAAATGCACTACTAGGACCATGCTGCCAGTTTGCATACTAAGTCACTACCCAATTGGATATATTAATTAATAGTGGTTATAATACCAATAATAGTGGTTATATATGGTTATATGATGGGATATATATCTATATTCTGGTTGGTGGTATACCTACCCCTCTGAAAAATGATGGAGTTCATCAGTTGGGACGATGAAATTCCCAATTAATATGGAAAAGTCATAAAATTCCATGGTTCCAAACCAGCAACCAGTTGTTCAAACCATCTATTGATATACCATCTATCATCCCATTCATCAACCAACCAATGGGAAAAGGACATCTATGATTCCCATCGCTTAGTATAATTATATGAGATAAATCAATCAGTTAGACTCACCGGATCATATAGGCATCAACGGTTTGTGTTTCTGCCCAAAAATCCATTGGGGTTCCCTGCAGATGTCCCCAAAAATAAAAGTTAAAGAAACCATGCTTTACTTCGAGTTATCCCCACCATGACATTTATACGCTTTGTTACTGGCAATTTTTTTGGCATTCTATCTGACACATCTTCTGGCATTCTATCTGGCAAACATTCTGGCACTTTATCTGGCATACCTTCTGGCATTCTATCTGACATTCTATCTGGCATACCTTCTGGCATTCTCTCTGGCATATCTTCTGGCATTCTATCTGGCATATCTTCTGGCATTTTATCTGGTATATCTTCTGGCATTCTTTCTGACGTTCTATCTGGCGTTCTATCTGGCATATCTTCTGGCATTCTATCTGGCCGTTGAGGTCCAGCGGTGCCCACTGAGCTCGGAAGGTCCCAGGTTGAGGTCCAGCGGTGCCCACTGAGCTCTGAAGGTCCCAGGTTGAGGTCCAGCGGTGCCCACTGGGCTCGGAAGCCGGCAGTTGAGGTCCAGCGGTGCCCATTGTGCTCAGAACCTGGCGGTTGAGGTCCAGCGCTGCCCACTGCGCTCAGAACCTGGCGGTTGAGGTCCAGCCGTGCCCACTCAGATCGGAAGCCGGCAGTTGAGGTCCAGCAGTGCCCACTGCGCGCGGAAGTTGGCGGAGAGATTGGCGACGAGTTGGCAAGGCGGAAGTGGACGTGGAAGTTGATGCAGACATGGAGGAGGAGGCGGAGGAGGAGAATGAGGATGAGGAGAACAGCTCTGATAAAATCTAACAACCCTCACCTGGCAGGTGGGGAAAAAAGGTGATAAAGCCATTCAACGATAGATCCAGGTGTTTCAATTCGATATATACTTAACACACAACAAATCCAGGTTCTCCAACGAATTTAGGAGATCGTGAACCAGCATAGAGGTGGAAAATCCATGAAAATCCACCGTTTGTAGACTGTCTTCCTCATGGATTTTCCACATCTTGCTGTTAGTTTACCCTAGGGTAACCACCACACCATGCTGAGGTCTCTTCATGTGGACCCTCCTACCTCCACACCATGCTCGCACTTGGCAAGGAGAGGCAAACGGAAGGGGGCAATACGGTACCTGCCGTTGGACACAGCATAAGCTGCAGCCAACGTGAGGGCTCAACAAGCATGTTGCTGAAACCAACATAACTAATTTGGGAAACGCGAGAATAAAGCTACCATTTGAGGATGGTTATACCACCTATTTATGATTTTGGGGAATTATCGGGTTTACCACATTAGTGACTTCACCACTAAGATTCTTGGATGTATAAATCAAAAATTCAAGACTCCCGCTCCACACGTGTTAGTTCACTATTTGCAGTAAACCATTCCATTTTGGGGTACCAAAATTTGACCCGTACCCAGCACCCAAACATGACATGAATAGGCTGTGGAAGAGTATGGTCAGGGGTACCTGGAAAGTGCTTGGCAGTACGTGAAGGATTGAACAGAAAGAAAGGAACGCCTTTCACGGATGTCAACAATGACACAGTGTTGATACTAGGTAATGCAGGTGAAGGCTCTGTTTGAGCAAGTTTCCACATCATATTGTGTCAGACTAGTCCGACTTTAGCTTCTGTCTTCATTGCCAGCCCCTGTCAACATGCTTTCATGAAAGACCATGCATACAGCAGGCTCAAATGCTTGCAATGAAGCCACGTCAAGCAACTTCAAGGTCATAAGGTGTCTCAGGAACAAACATATATCACCCAGCTCATCAGTTGTTTGTGGTGTTGGTGCTAGGTGGAGGCTCTGCTTGAGCATGTGCTAGTTTCCACATCACTTTGTGTCAGACTAGTCCGACTTTAGCTTCTGTCTTCATTGCCAGCCCCTGTCGACATGCTTACATGAACGACGATGCACACAACATGCTCAAATGCTTGCAATCAAGCCAGGTCAAGCAATCAGAAGGTGTCTCAGGAACAAAGATATATCACCAAGCTCATCACTTGGTTTGAGTGGTCATTTTGGAGCTCCTGACATGGTATTGGTGCTAGGTGGAGGCTCTGTTTGAGCATGTGCTAGTTACCGCATCATATTGTGTCAGACTAGTCCGACTTTAGCTTCTGTCTTCATTGCCAGCCCCTGTCAACATGCTTTCATGAAAGACCATGCATACAGCAGGCTCAAATGCTTGCAATGAAGCCACGTCAAGCAACTTCAAGGTCATAAAGTGTCTCAGGAACAAACATATATCACCCAGCTCATCGGTTGTTTGTGGTGTTGGTGCTAGGTGGAGGCTCTGCTTGAGCATGTGCTAGTTTCCACATCACTTTGTGTCAGACTAGTCCGACTTTAGCTTCTGTCTTCATTGCCAGCCCCTGTCGACATGCTTACATGAACGACGATGCACACAACATGCTCAAATGCTTGCAATCAAGCCAGGTCAAGCAATCAGAAGGTGTCTCAGGAACAAAGATATATCACCAAGCTCATCACTTGGTTTAAGTGATAATTTTGGAGCTCCTGACATGGTATTAGTGCTAGGTGGAGGTGCTGTTTGAGCATGTGCTTCTTTCAACATCATTTTGTATTCATTCAACGTTTTAAAATGTGGCGACACAAATCAGCTTAAAATGTGACGACACATCCACTGTAGCAGGTTCCATGTTTAACCTGATCCACTTGAGACCACACCCATCCATTCCCCCGTGCCGCACGTGGGGTTGAACCGCAGTTCGATCTCCACCGTTTGACGTGGCCGTAGCGTGCAGGGATGTGCTGGAGTCCTGAGAGGGCGCATCATCGTCATCAAAAAAACCTGCGTTTACAATAGGAAAATGGAGGTTTTAATAGGAAAACCAAAGGAAAATGTAGGTTTTAATGGGAAAACCATAGGAAAATGGAGGTTTTAATGGGAAAACGGGAAAACCATAGGAAAACCATAGGAAAATGGAGGTTTACCCTCTGGTTATTTAACATAGCTATGAAAAATGGTCCATAGAAATAAATGATTTTTGATGGTTTCCCTATTAAAAATGTTGATTCTCCATAGCTACGTTAAATAACCAGAGCATAGGGTAGGTCTAATGATGTCTAATGGGATATTCATTAGCATATTGGTTGAATATTCATGGAATACTGTAGAGCATGGCCCATCTATATACATGATTTATCATGATCTACTGAACTTAAATTAAACATGGTGATGTTCCAGTTCGCCATATTATTATTAGTGTTCAATTGCCGATCGACTTGAAGGACATGGCAATGGCTTTGTAAATGTGTCCAATGGCTGGAAAGCCTCCATCCAATAGCATGGGATCCATGGCCTTGATTTCAATGGCTGGTTGGTGACCTACCCCTGAGAAACACATGACTTCGTCAGTTGGGATGATGAAATTCACAATGTATGGAAACAAGAAAAAAACATGTTCCAAACCACCAGTTTATCCCAGTTTACTTTGCGCGCCACGTTCGATGAAACGTGACCCGACTTGTGGGGTCTAGAGACCGATGGTGGTCAGAGGAACCAAAGGGAAACTACCATGTGCAGATGCATACGGCAGGCTCTCCAACGCCTTTGACTGGCGACGGTAGGTGCAACCGGTGCCACATTGAAGAAACCAATCATCCACCAGTGAAAGCCGTGCAGCCGGCCATGGCAAGGCAATGATCCCTGTGTGAAACAAAATCATCTGTGACCAAGGCTTACCATAGTCCATCTGAAGCTTCACGTCCAAGTGACGCAGGGTTTCTTTGAGCACCTTGATGAACCAACGTGTGCGCTGCTTGAAGGAAAAACCCGCCAAACTCAGCCAGGAAACACTTTTTCCATCCACCCATCGACCAACATGCACCGGCCCGGGGTGACCGGTGGACAGCATGAAGTCAGTGTAAAGCTGGAAATGTGAGACCCACACAACAGGTGCAGCACAGTCAGTCAAAGTGTGCCAAAACCAACTAGCTAGCAATCGAACCATGGAGTCACCATACCACCGAGTGGCAGCAGCAGGGATAGACACCGCAGGAAGCTGTCGCCACGGCCGAAAAGGCACTGAAGGCTCCTGAGGCACACTTGGGAGTTCAGATAAACAGGTGACTTCTTGACGGACTACTTCCTGGCTAATCCGCAATAACACCCGTTGGACTGTACGGTTGAAGAACTCAATGCTGGCGGCTGCCTGGCTATGTCGCCTTTGCAAATCCCAAAATTCCTCACCCCGCTGGAAATTAGCTCGCACAGCCTGCTTATCGGCTAAGCCGTTATGGCGAAAGCACCACTCAGCGAAAAAGGATGGAGCCTCATCAGGGCACTGATGTGCCGCAACCCTGGTGATGACGACCTTATGCCGACGTCCATCCAAAGCCTCTTCAATGCGATGCCATAAATCTGCATGAGCGCTGTTCACTCGGACATGTGATCCAGAAATGAGCCGTCGCAACCTTTTCACAACTGCTTCACAGTCTGTCCACAAAAAAACCCAACCATCATGGTCAGCAGTAATTTGCAGAGCTATCATGATCGCAAAAATTTCCGCCCGCACTGAGCTCTGTAACAGTCCTGGCAGAGGGCCAGAAGCCATGATACGGCTGCCAGAGTAATCAGTCACTCCTTCACAAGATGCTTGTATCACAGCCCAAGCAGCAAAACGTAGCTGAACATCATGCTGTGCAAAACAACTACCATCAGTGAATAAGTGAACCGCACCTTGAAAGGTCGCACGAGGGACTGACGGAGACGGCAATTGGGCAAAGTATTGATTCCATTCCAAAGCAGTAGTTGGTTGAAGCGACCAACCCGAGGTGGTCAAGGATTCAGGAAATTCACTAATACACTTCAACGTGACAGGGCATATATGGGACCTAAAACAATCAAAGTGAGGGCACTCCCAGAATCGATGATATCGGCTGTCACTGCATGGGCAAAATGGACACAGGTCCGAGGCGGAGTCATCACAATAGGCCTTGCCGTCCTGTGTCACATGGGATCCATTCAACAGTTTACGAAACAAGGCTTGGTCAGAGACCGCAAGGGAACTTACCCATTTCTTGGTGTCGCAGGCATCAGCATTTTCGAGTCCAGTGAAACATGGTCTGTGATCTGTATGAGCGGCAACAACTCGGGGCCATTGCAAAGTGACTCTGTAGTGAATCTCAGCAGCTGAGATGGAAAACGGGGAAAAACTACCCAACAAATCACAAACCTAGCCTCTGGAATCAACATGCCATCCTAACAACTGCAACCGGGTGCTCAGGGTGTGAGTGATACGTTCTGTGGAATAATGGAAACTCCAGAGGCAATCTCAGCCAAAACACTCTCCACATTATCCTTGGCACCGCAGTCCCGTGTGAGACGGATGGTTTGCAATATTGCCCACCCCAAGGGATTAACATCTACCGCTTCGATCAAACCCAAATGGACCATAGGGTTAGCTCCAGCAGCATCAGCACGAATGCCTTTCATCGCACCGGATCGAAGGCTCTTGAAAGTAGAAAAACTCAAAGAGGCAGCCGCAACTCCGTGCAAACCCTTAGGCCATGCCGAGCACTTGAGCGCACGGATTTTCTGTGCATACCCACAGGCAGACAAACGCAGACGAGACCACAATGGCGTGACACTGTGCACACGAGCCATTAACGTGGAGTTGGTATGTTGCTTACTGATCTGGACATGGGCACCCAAGTTACGTCCATGATGGACAATACCAAGACCCTGACGGCGAAGGGACTGGCGCCCCTCACTACAAACAGACCAAGTATGAGTTTTCTTCTGATCAAGCAAGAGATCCATCACCTGGGTGAAACGTTCCAGGCATTCAAAGGTCTGCTGCATCATGTCTGGACATGTCAACAGGACTTGCCAGTCATCAACATAGGAGAGCGGTTGGCACATAGGAAAAAAGTGCACCATCCACGCATGGAAAAGCATGTCAACCACAATCATTCCAACACAGGACAACGCACATCCTTTGGGAAGGCCACAATTGCTCATCGCAGGATCACTAAGGCTACCACAAATCTGAAACCTACGGGCCATGCCGGACAAAGCCCCCGCCCATCCACGCAGAACATTGAAGGGGATGCCAATCAAGGCACAAGCTTCAAAAACCACTGCCCGCGGCAGGAAATTAAAAGCTTTTTGAATGTCAACCACAATTCCGCACAAGGGGATATTACAGGCATATGCTTGCTCAATGGACCAAAGAACATGGGACCAAAGCTGACCTGCAAAATGACGTGGTCTGCTACCATAAAGGCCAAGGGGAAGAACCCTGTCCAATGCACGAATGATGTGTCGTGCGTGGAACGTACCCCAGCACCGATACAACAAGCCCAACACAGTGATAGGACGAAAGTCCAGGACCTTTTCCGGGTTGGGTGTTTTGGCAAGGCAGGACACACGGCCCGCAACAACTTGTGAGGGCCAAGCACCGGAATGTTCCGCTTGCGCAAACATGCTGGCAAAATTCTGCAGGGCTTCCTTTGGCATAGCTTTCAAATCTTGCAAAGAAACACCATCCAGCCCCCCAGTCGTCGAGGGATTCTTATGGGCGACAATGGCAGCCAAGGCAGGAGCATCCAGGGGTGGGAGGCTAATGTTCTGTGACGGCAAAACCCGCCTGGCAAAATCCAAAATTGCATGCCAGCGATCAGCAGGCACATCCCTGTGTCGCTCCCACATGTTCTTCCACGTGTTCAGGAACTCACGTGATAAAGCAGCATGGGTGCCGATTTGTGACATCTGAGTGACTGGGCTACCTATGGCAACATTGGAAACATCCTCAAGCCAAAGACAATCGTGCTCAGCGTGAACAACCTGCAGGGGTTGGCCATGACAAAAGATGGGGACATCAGGTTGAAACTGCACAGCACGATCAAGCACAATTGACTGGTCGTCAGGACGAATCTCAACAACTTGGGCCGGAACCCGGCGCAGCAAAATTTCAACTCCATGGGTCTTGAAGTCACGCAGGTCATGAAAAATTGCATTTGGGTTCGAATCCCTTTTGAGGCGCGCGTACAACCTAGAAGAGGTACGCAATTGGCTCTCAAGGTCACGCAGAGCAATTCGCATGGTGTCTAAGAGGCATAGTGCCACATGATGGTCTGGGGGACACAGAGGAAACTCATTGGGCGCACCAAAAGTACGCACAGCATGGGACCGCCACCAACAAGAAAAATTGGGTGAAAACCCACTGGCACGGACAATGGATCCCCAAACTCGTTTAGCATGCAGGGACTGGCATGAATGATTAAGGATATGACGTATGTACGCCTGCATCCTTCTTGCCTGACGCAACCATTGGGCATGTCTGAACGAGGCACCAACAAAGTGAGGTTTGATATCCGCCTGACCCCCAATTTTTTGGGGGGAAACTTTGCCATCAGTTGCCTTGACCGTAGCCTTCGTACGCGCCCTGCCAAAAGCATTCTGGGGCACCAGGAAGGGCATGGCTGCTTGTGCCTGTTGCTCAATATGCTGCCACAAGGCGTGGTACTTGACATCACAAGAATCAGCAGCAGAATCCCAAAAGGAAGGGTCGACTTGCCATGTTTGAGGCCAGGGAAAAGGTTGAGGCGCAGGCCAAACACTTCTGGGGATCGACAGGCCAAGGGAGTGAAACTCACCCCAAATCACTGCATGGTCCGGGAAAACGTCTTGCTCAACATGAACAGCTTTCAGGAGATGTTGGAGTTCAGGTGAAACAAAACAGTAATCCTTACGTGTAGCCTGTTTGCAGGTGTGTTGGATGGGGGAGCCCCACATGCAGTAAGCAAGATCTTGTAGATCACGAAACCCTGCAGCTTCAAGTTGAGCGAAGGCAGGGAGGGACCCAGCCTGCACATTCCAATCGCCCGCCACGAACCTAGGTCCTCTGGCCATATAACACACATGATTAACAGTGTGATACAAGAGGGCTTCATTGTTGATCTTCTGATCTGGATAGGTACTGGAGTCAGGCTCACCATAAACTGTACCCCCTGTGACCCAAACATCATGGACCAAAGTGGTAGAAATGAGCACACGCGACGACTCAACAAGTGCAACAGGCAAGTCCGAGGGCACACCCCTGGTTGGGTACTTGGACAAGACAGAAACTCCTCGCCAAGCTGCATGGTAGGTCCGATTTTGCTGAGAAGGCACGGGGTGGCCTCCCACACAATACTTAAATTGGCTCTTGGCAAAATGCAAACTAGAGCGAAACTGGGCAAACGTATGGTGACACAAATGGGTTTCAGAAACTGCCCACAAATCACCATGAGACAAATGTGAAACTAAATATGGCGCTTTGCCTTTCAACCCGGAAGGGTTGAAAACCCCAAGAACAAAATTGGATTGATCAGGCCCGGGATTGGAAGCTTCACCGACTCGACAACACAAAGCGAAGGCAACCACATAGGGCCAAAAACCCCAACGTCTTCTGTGAGACGACCGAAATTGGCACACAGCCAGTACCCAATAAGCAAAAACCCAAGCAAAAAGGCTCAGGGCCCACACACATATGTTGAGGATGGCACAGCCCCACGGGATCAACATGAGTGCGAACCCCCAGCCCTGTAGTCATTCCATACCATCATCCCGTGGCCGTTTAGCCAAGAGGCCACGGATTTGCTGCATCTGCTGTTCGAACAGGGACTGCATGGTTTGATTTTGGTTCTCCAGGTGGCCGTGCAACTGCTGCGCCTGAGCTGTGACTTGGCCCTGCAAAGCATTGATTTGCTGTGTGTGCTGATTGCTGTGATCTGCAAACTGAACTTCAAGACCGTGCTGTTTTGTCAGGAGCTGCTGAACCTGGCCCTCCAACGCAAAAACACGATCAGGCAGATCATCTTGGTCCATGGGAGGTTGAATCTTAGCTAACACAGCCGATTGGATGCGGTCTTCAATCTGCTGGAGGCCCTCTTGTGGACCTGAGGCAGCAACGTGGGCAGGTTGATAGGCCTTCCATGGGTCACTGTGAGCCCATGGGTCAGGCTCAGATTTCTGTCCAGCGGCAGGCATACCACACAAGGCCAACGTGGCCGCGGAACCAACCATTGTGGGTGAAACATTGGAACTTGTCCCCTCATGTTTGACCTTGGTAATCATGATTTCCCCGGTTGTGGTGAGAATAATGGTCTGTGCTGGCTCATCAATGGACTGAACTAACCACATGACGCCTTTTCCTGGGCAAGGCGTTGAGGGCTGAAGGGGCCGGCATTCCCAGCCAGCCTTCAGGAGCACCTTGGCAACAGCCTGACGATCTGCACCATAGGGGAAAGGCCCCACTGTGTACTGACATCGCGGTCCACTCGGCAAATAAACCTGATCAGGTCGGACAAGTTGGTGAATCACTTTTGCCTGGGACGTAGCTACCCGGAGGCCACGTCTTTCTCCCAAACGGGCAAGTCCCGTCACCGCAGGGTTGGTCTGCATCAAATGTTGCATCTCTTGGAGGGTATGCTTCGGCGTCCACACAACCGTGTAGTCGGCAAGGATATCCTTGCCATCAGCTGTCCTGGGCTCACAATAGGCTCCGGAGGATCCGCTGGAGGCCAGCAAAACTTCCAACAAGCAATGTGGGATTCGGAGGCAAACCGAGAAAAACTCCGCTTGTTCCGGTGGACATGGCTTGAAACCCTGTCGCAAGAATTGGCGACGCCACACATCTAAAATAGGGTCACGAATAGAGAGCTTCTCATGATTGTGCCAACTGGAACACTGGCAATTTTCATCGAAACACCTTTTCAGCATGGGCAGCAGTGAAACCAGGCATTTGATGGGAGAGTGGCAGAAATCCTCCCAATCACCACGCAACTCATCTTTGTAAACAAGGACCTTCAATGTGACGACTTCCGGCGTGTCAACCGATAACACGGCACCGCCAGATGACTTTTCCACAAGCCCTTGACCGACTTGGACCAGGACAGCCTCAGCAAGGACCGGCTCATTATTGACTGTGCATCGACATGGGACCGTGATGGACGCATGTGGCAAAGCTGTCTGGACGACCGTGCCTGAGGGATGCAAGACTACCAGCGCCAAAGGCTCCTGTGACACTAAACTGCCAGCCTTGAGATATGGGGCGGCATCCTGCAAAGACATTAAAATGAAACCCGAACTGACAGGGCCAATCTGCTTCATTGCAAGTTGCGGCAAAGGTTTGTTCTGAAAACAAAATGTGTTTTCACCAAGACCTGCAGTTTACTAGGGTCCAAATCAATCGGCTGTGAAACCATCTTTGATTTCCCCTTCCCCTTGCCTTTGGCAGAAACAGGTCGTCCTTTGTTGGATTCAACTGCCGTCATGAGCTCGCTGGGCAACACGAACTGGAACTTTGAGTTGTTCCCCAACATCTTCATTTGGCGCCATGGTTGACGGTGATTCAAGGCGGCAATGATTTGCTCGCTGCCTAAGGTTTTGATTGCGGTTTTGGCTCTTTCTTCAAGCACTTCGGCCGGGACACCGTGTTTGGCAAGTTCACTGCACAAATTTTTCTGGAGTTGACCCTGAGGACCAAATCCAACAGGCCCTCGACTGAGTGCCAGGACAGAAGCAGGACACCTCTCAGACAGCCACTGACGAACTGTGGAGACATCACCAGAAACACAAAACCGGGCGACAGAGATGGCAAGCACATTCCAGGTGAAAACTCCACAAGACTGTGCGAAGCTGACAGGCAAAAACTGGACATGAACCGGATGGCCACAAATGACCAGGGGACCGACCACACCCTCTTCAATGATCAAAGTCACACTGTTGCCGTCTTTCCAAACCAAGAAAGGTGACCAGTGAAAATCACATAAAATGGCGCCAGCACAAGTTTGGAAGGGACTGGAGACAAAGCGGTGCAATGCATCACTCAAGCAGGAGCCAGTACCATCAGAATTGAGACAAACCAAAGGGGACCGGCAAGCACCAGACAGCGACTCAAGATGATGCGACATCTCAACATATGTCATGCCCATGCCAGGCTGCGCCCCTTGAGGCAGGCAAGCAACATCATGCTGGACAAACCCCTCCAAAGTGAAACCCTGATGCCGTTGAAATTCAGCCACAAAAGGGGCCCACTCAGGCATTATAGGGAGTTGCCTGGATTCCCAATTGATACCCCATCCACAAACAGTCGGGCATGTGAAAGGACCATTGCGAAGAGCATCGGCAAAAGCTGTTTTCATGGCCCAACATCTGGAGTACAAGTCGTCAAGGGACCTAGGTACCACCGTGCCCAGGATTATGTGAGCCAAAAAACTCACAGTCATAACTCCGCACAAACGATCAGTGATGATGCCATGGGGAACCCGATGAATGGCATGAATTGCCGAACCGCATTTGTGAGCAAGGTGTTGCAATATACGGTCAACACTAGCCTCATCTGCTGCGAAATCAGACAGTGTGTGGGCAATCAGACCCTTTGGGCAAGGTGCAAGCCAAATTGGGATCCAATGTTGCTCAAAAAGCAATGCAGTAATAACATGAGCGTCATCCTGACCAATAAGTGGCCTGTGTTGGTCAATCCATGTGCGGAGCTGATCATCCTGACCATCCAGCCATTGTACAATGGACAACGGAGGGATCACCAAAAACCTTCGGTCACTTGGCTGTGCCTGACATTCCACTAAATGCTGCAATTGAAACAACATCTCATCATCAGACATGGCAAAACTATGTGAAGTCACCTGAAGGAGACGGGCCTGACGTTCATTCTCATCCAGTGAAACAGGAGATGTGCTAGGCCCTTCGGACAAAACAGGCCTCTGGCTGACTAACCCTGGCGGCAAAGGTGAAACAAGTCTCTGTTCTTCTGCGGGCATTCTAGGGAGTGGCCCGGATTCCCCTCTGTCGATAGGCAGCTGAGTACTGCTGGCGGCATGGGACAAATCGTCTCTCTGCACAACCTCATGCTGAGGCACTGAACCTGAACCACTAGATGATGACCCCTGCTGCGGCCGTGGACCATTACCCCAAGCAACAGGGAGCGGCGTGGAGTCAATGGAGTACAAGTGAGCCACGAAGGAAGCTCTCATGTTGGTATGCAAAGTGCGCAATTCCGCAACTGACTCCGGAAGTGGCATGTGCATGATGACATGTGCCAAAAAAGCCATGGAATGGGCCCCACACAAATTATGAGAAGGCAACCCTCCTGGGATACGGTGAATGGCAAAGGTACGAAAATCCAAAAAGTCAGTGATGACTCCAATGATCTCTTCGACTTGAGTGAAATCACATGCGTCATTCTGGAAGGTATGCGCTTGCAAAAGGTTACCTCGCGGTGAAAACCAAAGTGGGATCCAGTGATTATCAACTGCAAACGCTGTGACAATGTTCAGGCCCTGAGTGCGAACTTGAATATGTCTCTCACACCACTGCTCAGTAATGGTCCTACCAATGGATGACCAACAGTTGAAAACCAGCGGCTCAAAAAAGGCGAACGAACGCCCAATCAACGTGTTGGCGGTTTCCTGACGGGAAATGAGCTGAACAATGTGAAACCTGACCTCGTCATCCGCCATGGCCAAACCACGTTCATTAATGAGGTCGATTCGTTGATCCCTAGTGATATGAACAGGTGGAGGCTGAACATGTGGTGCGGCTTCAACATCACCAGCGCCCCAAACCCATGGGCAGTCAACAATCTGACAACCCTGCAAAATCTGAGTGTACCTGTCACGCAAAAGGTCATGAATAGCACAAGCCTCATGGTTATCAGTGGCGAGCAGGGAGCCGATCAAAGCATTCCGCAGGAAAGCCAAAGCTAACGACCCACACAGTTCCGATGTGAAGAACATTCGATGCTCACGGCAAATCAATGCACTGGAGAAACCCAGCCCGACGGCCAACTTTTGCACAACCTGGTTAAGCTGATCATGACATGCAGTGTTGTGATCCCATGTGGAAACTTGCAAAACATCATGTGCCGGAGACATGAAGACAGGGATCCAATGTTGATTGGCAAGCACGGCAGTGATGACCGGCATGTTTGACTGCCGAACCTCAGGGTGATCCTTGGCCCACAAAGTAGAGTCAAAACCCCTACCAACAATCCAGGCAGATGCAAGAAGCGGGTCGATCACACGGACCTGAGTAACCGACTTGGCATGTCGGAGCTGATGATCCCTATGCATCAGCGTCAGGGCATGAAGGTGAAAACGCATTTCATCATCAGCCATCAAGTGACCCTGGGCAGCCAACAGCTGAAGCCGATCTTCGGTCCGAAAAAACTGATGCCTAACTGACCACAATTGATGGACATTTGAAATGCTCGGCAATGACAGCTTCAAAAATTGATCACCCTGCAAGCACAGAAAAGGGGAGGCATCCAACCATGATTGATCTGGGGCATTAGGATTAGGCACCCCACATTCCCCAACATCAAATTTGGAAACCTTCCGAGGTGGAGACGAAATCTCAATGGGATCCTGAACTGGCTGAGTCCACGCTGCAGTTGGTGAAACAACGATGTCGGGTGACGAACAACTCTCGATGCTGTCAGCAGTCGTGGTGACGACAATGACCTGACCAACTTCCATTACATGGTCCCCACCAATCGGTCTGCCATTTAATGAAACTCCAGCAACATGCAAATCGCCAACAAGCTTGGACTGCGCAGCCAAAAATTGGGAAACAGTAGCATTGCATTTGGGCTGGAAACGGATCGGGGAGTCACCTGATCCTTCAATGACAACCGTGCAAGAATCAACCTGCCAACAACCAGCTGTTGTGTGATCATCCACAATGCCAGGGAAATCCATCCAAGGAGTTGCTGGTTCATCCTGGTCTTTGTCAGTGGAATCATACACCGTTGCAGGAATACACTCCTTGCTACGAATGAGGAAATCAAGGATACTTGCGATGCTTACATGACCATCGATCTTGTCGTCCCAACGCATCGGGTACAGAAGCTCACCAAGGGACAGTTCTTTGAATTCGGACCAATACTGCATGAGAGTGAGAAGCTTCGTGTCACTCACAGGATCAGTGTTGCACGGCCAAACCTGCCTGCATCGCATCAACATCCATGACCTGTAAGCTTGGATCTGCAACCCTGAGTCAAGAGCAGGGACATGGCGTATCTTGGACACATGTGCATGAACACTACTGAATACCCACAGTGCCTGGATGGGGCAAGCAATTTGACCTACCGCTGAAAGGGTGAGACGTACGTTTTCACCAAAGTCAATCACAGGGTCCATGGTATTAAGTCCCATAACTTCATTGGGGTGCAAATGTCTGAAGGAACATGAGCCATCAGGCAAGGCAAAACTTCGGACGATGCAACCATGGAGACCTTTAGTCTCAAGGCGATGACTGGAGAAACCCGCACTTCTGCATCCACATGGGCAGGCACGTGTCTGTGATCCCCAGGCATGCAGGGCACATGGCGCAACTGACTTGCTGTTAAGCATGTGCTTAGCATGTGAGTCAGTGGTAACCCCGAATGCATGCAATTCAACGTCATCCAAAGCCAGTGCAGCTTCATCAGAAGGAGCCCACAGGCGGATTTCAGGGATGATTTGCTGAACCTCCCAAAGATTGGTCAAGGGTTCGCATGCTTTAAGGGGGACAGACCCAATTTCAGGGGCGCTAAGAACCCACCAGACTCTGTGCCGACGACAAGGCCAAACATGGTCCAACTTAAGTTCAGTGCGTACCATCTGAAATCCAGTGCATTGGCAAAACTTGGACAGCTCAGCATGGACAAAACAGTCCTGGGCAGCCGGAGCCACGCATTCTAAAATCACAATAGAAGCATTGAGAAAATAGGCAGCATCCAGTGTTTTGGTGAGACTACTTGCACGGGAGTCCAATTGGCTTTTCCCATCTCCCAACCGCGAAAACGGCTGACAACTGAACCCCGAAGAAACCACAGAGGCTCCTTTGGACACTTTCCAAACTTCATGGATGATCTCTTTGCTCCCTACATCCCCGCAAATGCGATACGCATCATTGGCTTTGGCATGGAGATTGACCATGTGCTCATTTTGGTCCACGGCGACAACAACGTCAAGGCCAGCAGCAAGAGCACCTTGGGCCATTCCACCGAAACCTGAACAGAGGTCCACAACAGCCTGACATGAGTCCCAAGTAGGGTGATGATGCCCCAGGACCACAGTGTCTTTTGTCGCAGCAACTTTGGGGACTGGGAATTGGGTGATCAGGCAAACATTGAACAACGTGTAGGCAGTGAAACCAGCAGTGAGACAACCATCATACAGGAATGAAACAGAGCCATTGCGAGTCTTCAGCAAATGTCCAGTGTGTTCATTGTCAAAAACCATCACAGAACATACCAGGTCGATCAAACCACCATTGTCAACAGAAGCGAAGTCCATGGCAAAGCCCGACATGGCAAGAAGAGGGGGACCACTTACCTACCCACGTTCAGCAACGATCAGCCGGACTACTGGAAAGCTTGGGCACCACGGCTGTTCCAAACCACCAACCAGAATGGCTTTGAACGGTGGAGACGCCTATCAGGAAGGGGGTTGTTGGTTTAGAAACCGATCCAACTGTAGATGTATCCATTGCAAACCCTGACTTCGCTACAATAATATTCAGCCTTGCCAACTCAGGAGCCCCTTACTGCTATAACTTGAATGATACCCTCTGGTAAACTAACATAACTTAACTATGGAAAATCACAATTTTTAATGGGAAAATCCACGATTTCTATGGCCATTTTCAATAGCTATGTTTGTTTACCAGAGGGTAATCTTCGTTGTCAATCATCATGTTCCCAACATAATAACTGCAATTTTGGTGTATCCAACATTTATGGACAAGCAAATATCAAGCAAATATCACATTCAAACCAGATCATGTCAAGCGGATGCTGTGCTTCTGTGGATTCCCCTGGGGATCTCTGCAGCCCTGCTGTGCCCTGGTTCCCCAGGAGATTCCCCTGGGGATCACACCAGCTTACAGCGTGCTCTGCCAATTCCTGGCCAGCAATGAGGTTACCTTATGTCTATATCATGGCCAGAAGGACTTCTGATGGAATGTTTGATGGGATTTAAATTGATAAAAATGGAAATTGGCTGTATCATGTGGTGAAGCCATAAAAGTAAACCATCCCCAAGTCATCACCATTTTTATGAGTGCTATAAACCATCCCCAAATGGTAGGTTGTTCATTGGGTTCCCCACATTTGGTTGGGATTTCGCTGTTACTTTGCAATTTTTTGTTTCTAGCCTAGTCGCATGACGCGTGGTTTCCCCCCAGATTCCAGAGTTTCTGAGGATCAGCGATGGATCGGGGAAGCAAACCCGGTGCCATTGGGGTTTCCATTTTTTGGGAGTAAATCCATGTAAATCCTATAGGTTTCCAGAAGGGCCGCTCCCTGGGATGTAATGTTTATAAAGTTTAACCTACACATACAGCTCTATGGAAAATCAGTACTACGTTACAGACATTCATGTCACATCACCAAGGGCCGCTCGATTTAACCCAGCCGGTGAATCACTACCATCCTCAAGTGACGGAAGTGGCTGTAGCGAGAAATTCCTACCAGGTCTATGAATACTCTGGTATAAATCTTCAAGAGTGATTCATCCGTTTTTGTGGTACCCCAGAAATTATTGATCAACCATAATGGGTCATTCAATGCCTACCACACGAAACCAAAACAATTAAAGAACACCTAAGATCTGTTAGATCAGAAACAAATCACCAAATACACCCACCGCCGTATGTATCACGTAAATTCAACCTTCGCCAGCAAAAGATTGAGCAATCATGTGGACTCTTCAATTTAGACTCAAAACTGTGCCAGCCCTGTCGCGCATGCGGGTTTTTTCGCTTTCAGCCTCACTGCAAGAGGGCTAAGCGACATCGATGCTGAGATACATTTGGTCCTTGCTGATCTTGCTGTTCTAAGGCTTCCCAATGATCTTTTTCCGCCCAAAGTTGCCAAGCTAACCGACCGTTGCCAGTTTGCCAGTCGCTCGGCCCATCGCCGCGAAACCCTGCGATGCCTTTCGGGACCCTGGCAAACTCTTAGATGGCACGGTTAGTGCAGAAGCGGGTTACAATCCAACATACCCTCTGGTTATGACTAACATAGCCACGGTATAGATGGCCCATAGAAATAGATGGCTTACCGTTCTTCAAAACGGTGTTTTTTTTTTCCATGGCTATGTTAGTCATAACCAGTTTAAAATCAAGGGGTATGACCTCCAGCACACCAACATAGAAGCAAACTCCACCATGTGTAGATCCATTTGCGAGGGAAACAAGCATTAATGTTTACTGGAGGGTAACCTATTCACTGACCATTTGAGGCTGTTTTGAACGTTGGAACTCCATTCCATACCTACACCCATCGGTAGCCTATTGCAGAATGCAAGATCATCCAAGGGTATAGGAGTTAAACTTTTTTATCTTCCATTTACAGTTATTATAGTCCAAGAACTTACTCACTATCAAAACTGTCTGACCCATTATGAGAAAATATGATTCAACCGTCCCTTAAAATATCAAACACCCTCTTGGAAACCCGGTAATTTAGTACTGGATCTATTCATGACTGGTTGGTGGTATACCTACCCCTCTGAAAAAATATTAGTCAGTTGGGATGATTATTCCCAATATATGGAAAAATAAAACATGTTCCAAACCACCAACCAGATGAAGTCATTGAGTTTGGGGGTGATGCGAGGTATTTGACGATCCAAGTGAGTTTTCCTCTTCCTTGCCCTCATTTACAGATGGGACACCACCAATAACCATTGAATGCTCCATGGTGCTGGAGTATTTACCTGCAAAATTGGGCCATAAAATTGGTGATGATGTAGCTAAATATTTTTTTTTTTATATGCCATACATAAAGGATCTGGGATTGCTAAATCATCGAACTACATAAAATGTGGTGCCCCCTCAGATATAAGATTATTTATAAACCCCATTAACCATAGTTATAGGTACCATGAACATCCATAAACCATAGTTATTGGAGTTATTTGCACCAACTGAACGCTATCGTTTGGGGGCCCCACTTTGTAGAATTCTTCAGCCATCTTTGCCACATGGTAAATCAATTTACGATCGCTAAAACTGAGACGTGAACCCCAAATCCTAAAAGAAATCAATTTAGAAGAACCCAGATATAGTGCAGCTACGAAAAATCCCATCAAGCTCGGCACATATAACATCATATAATGGCTAATATATGGTTAATATATGGTTATTATATGGTTAATGATGGTTAATAATAATCTGGTTGGTGGTTGCTGCTAACCCCTCAGAAAAATATGAGTTTGTCAATTGGGATGATGATTATCCCCAATATATTATGGGAAATAAAACATGTTTGAAACCACCAACCAGTAATACACATTGCACACCTCGAGACTTTTTCTTTGCCAAAACTTACCCTTTGCGAACTGGACAAAAACACCATTTTGAGTCCGTAAACTCCGTAAATTAAACTATCCCCCAGTTCGCAAACTGCCACCAGAGGCTACATCCACATTAAATCCCATGATATAAATCACTATTGTTGGCTAAATAAATCCCATATATCAATCCCATATAATCACTATTGTCGTAGTCAAATACCATTCATTCTTAAACCTCTCTCTTCTTCATGGTCTAAGCAGTTTAAGCCATATAAAACCCATGAAATCACCATGTTCCCATTGAAAAATCACTATTACAGTAATTAAGTCCCACATCAAGCCCATCTATAAATCCGAAATCCTAAGTCCCACATTACCACATCAATCCCATATATAATTTTCATAGGAATCCTAAGTTATAAAATCTATTAAAATCTTATAAATCTCATAGAAATCCCATAGAAATCCCATAAAATCACCATTCTTCACCGCCTTCTCATCGCTCAGTTGGAAGGTCACCGGTCGCGGGGAGCGGTTCACCAGGCGAACTTGTCGGCTCACCGGCTCGTTGCCTGGCGCGTTTTGCAGCTGTGGGGTTCAATGATCAACTGGTTGATATGATCAATG
>CAMXCT020000404.1:210000-255496 GCA_947184155.2 Cladocopium goreaui
GTACACTATTGTGTCCAGCTGCTTTCCTGAGGTCATGATTTTTTTGATTTTTTAATCATTTCCTTTACCTTTTCCTTTGCTAGCTAAAGGTTTTTCTTTTAATTAATTACTTTCTTAGTTTCTTTCATTTGAAATTCTCAGAAATGCCCAGTTTCCCAAATTATATGATGCCTTGTTAAAACCCAATTAAAAAACATCACCCAAACAATTTTTCAAGGGGGTAGTCCATGAGCAACCCTGATACATAATAGTGTGGTTTGTTTGGAGGGTACACTATTGTGTCCAGCTGCTTTCCTGACGTCATGATTTTTTGATTCTGTCAATCATTTCCTTTGCCTTTTCCTTTGCTAAAGTTTTTTTCTTTTAATTAATTCATTTCTTAGTTTCTTTCATTTGAAATTCTCAGAAATGCCCAATTTCCCAAAATATATGATGCCTTATTAAAACCCAATAAAAAAAAAAAGACATCACTCAAACAATTTTTCAAGGGGGTAGTCCATGAGCAACCCTGATACATAATAGTGTGGTTTGTTTGGAGGGTACACTATTGTGTCCAGCTGCTTTCCTGAGGTCATGATTTTTTGATTCTGTCAATCATTTCCTTTGCCTTTTCCTTTGCTAAAGTTTTTTTCTTTTAATTAATTCCTTTCTTAGTTTCTTTCATTTGAAATTCTCAGAAATGCCCAATTTCCCAAAATATATGATGCCTTATTAAAACCCAATTAAAAAACATCACTCAAACAATTTTTCAAGGGGGTAGTCCATGAGCAACCCTGATCCACAATAGTGTGGTTTGTTTGGGGGTACACTATTGTGTCCAGATGCTTCCTGGGATGATTCTTTTTTTGCAATCATTTCCTTTACCTTTTCCTTTGCTAAAGTTTTTTTCCATTTAATTAATTGATTATTTTCTTAGCTTCTTTCATTTGAAATTCCCAGAGATGCCCAATTTCCCAAAATATATGATGCCTTATTAAAACCCAATTAAAAAAAAACATCACTCAAACATTTTTTTCAAGGGGGTAGCCCATGAGCAACCCTGATCCACAATAGTGTGGTTTGTTTGGGGGTACACTATTGTGTCCAGATTCTTCCTGGTGAGTTTTTTTTTGCAATCATTGCCTTTACCTTTTCCTTTTCTAAAGTTTTTTCCTTTTAATTAACTGATTATTTTCTTAGCTTCTTTCATTTGAAATTCTCAGAAGTGCCCAATTTCCCAACATATATGATGCCTTATTAAAACCCAATTAAAAAACATCACTCAAACAATTTTTCAAAGGGGTAGTCCATGAGCAACCCTGATACACAATAGTGTGGTTTGTCTGGGGGTACACTATTGTGTCCAGATGCTTCCTGAGGTGATTCTTTTTTTGCAATCATTTCCTTTACCTTTTCCTTTGCTAAAGTTTTTCTTTTACTTCCTAAACTTTCTTAAATAGTTTCTTTCATTTGAAATTCTTTTCCCAAAATATATGACACCTTATTAAAACCCAATTAAAAAAAACATCACTCAAACAATTTTTCAAGGGGGTAGTCCATGAGCAACCCTGATCCACAATAGTGTGGTTTGTTTGGAGGGTACACTATTGTGTCCAGATGCTTCCTGGGGTGATTTTTTTTTCAAACATTCCCTTTTTCTTTTTCCTTTGCTAAAACTTTTTTTATGGTATTTCTATGGTATTACTATTAAATTTCTATGGAATTCCTATGGGATTTCCATGATGTTTCTATGATATTTCTATGGGATTATTATTGGAATTATCATGGGATTTCTTTGTGGTTCCTATGCTATTCCATGTTATTTCTATGATCTTTCTATGGGATTTCTGTGGGATTCCTATGGGATTTCCATGGCATTTCTATGATATTTCTTTGGGACTACTATTGGATTTCTATGGGATGTTGATTGAAAGTAAATTGACAGTAAATTGAAATCAATTGAAAGTAAACTGAAAGTAAATTGAAATCAATTCAAAGTAAATTGAAATCAATTGAAAGTAAATTGAAATCAATTGCAATCAATTCAAAGTTAATTGACATCAATTCAAAATAAATTGAAATCAATTCAAAGTAAATTGAAATCAATGCAAAGTAAATTGAAATCAATTCAAAGTAAATTGAAATCAATTTAAAGTAGATTGAAACCAGTTGAAAGTAAATTGAAATCAACTGAAAGTAAATTGAAATCAATTCAAAATAAATTGAAATCAATTCAAAATAAATTGAAATCAATTCAAAGTAAATTGAAATCAATTCAAAGTAAATTGAAATCAATTGCCATCAATTCAAAGTAAATTGACATCAATTGAAAGTAAATTGAAATCAATTTAAAGTAGATTGAAATCAATTGAAAGTAAATTGAAATCAACTGAAAGTAAATTGAAATCAATTCAAAATAACTTGAAATCAATTCAAAATAAATTGAAATCAATTGAAAGTAAATTGAAATCAATTCAAAGTAAATTGAAATCAATTGAAAGTAAATTGAAATCAATTGAAATCAAATTGAAATCAAATTGAAATCAATTCAAAGTAATTTGAAATAAATTGAAAATAAATTGAAATCGATTGAAATCAATTGAAATCTATCATTTTTTTTTAATTCCACACTATTGCGTACCCGATACCTTGTTTTTTCCACACTATTCTGTATCCAAAATTTGTTAAGGGGGGGAGGGGGGTGGTTTGGACTGTTCCGTTCTATGTGACGGCTTCGCTTGTGAAGAAATAGAGCAGTCTATTAATGAAACATGCATGCATAAGTCTAAGTATTATGTTTATAAATGCTTATCATACATGGATTAAAATACATGTGTATGTATAGACATACATACATACATACATAACATTACATTACCTTACTTTTCGTTACGTTAGATTACATAACAAAACATAACATAACATACACAATCATACATAATTACATACTCACTAAATGCATACATGCATAGATACAGACATAGAAAAACCCATACAGGCATGCATTCATACGTATGCATACGTATACAGAGAAGCACGCTGGGTTCGCGGGGTTCGCGGGGTTGGCGGGGTTGGCGGGGTACAGCATCATCATCATCATCATCATCACTGTCATCATCACTGTCATCATCATCATCATCATCACCACTGCCATCATCATCATCATCACCACTGCCATCATCATCACCATCATCATCATCAACAACAACATCATCACAATTTGCCATCATCGTCATCATGATTCAAGGTTATGATCATCATCATGATCCTCATCCACAAATGACACCACCTACATCACCCACATTGTCATCAACATCTCCGACATCATCTCCGACATCATCTCCGACATCATCTCCTTTGTTTCTGCTTTGGTACATTGAAACCTTGATTGCCTGAAACGCTAATTGACGTTAAGCATGGTCCAACTTCAAATCAGATAGGTTCGAACTTTGATTTAAGGCTTCGAAGTAAATTCACATTAACAAACTCAGTGCTTGTGCAAATGCAAATGGAAGTCTATAGTGCGCAGAGAAGCGTTTGGGGAAATGTGGGGGGAAAAGTTTATGCCGTAGAAGCCAGCGGCAGTTTGTGTTCAAGTTGAAGTTGGCGGGGTTGTGCTTCTTGTGAAACAGGGTTTTCGATTTAAATGATGTTTTGTAGCGTTGAGGAAAACCTTGCGTCAAGATGTGATCTTGCCTTACTGCGATCTCGGAAGCAGGTGTGATCAGGCTATCCAAAATCAGTTTTTAAGATGCCAATATCGTGGTTTCAGCTGGTGTATTGTTGGCTACTATTGATTAATTAATGTTCTTGTTGCTGCTGCTGCTGCTGTTGCTGTTGCTGCTGCTGCTGTTGTTTTGGAAGTTGTTTTGGAGGTTGTGGTTGTGGTTGTGGTTGTTGTTGTTGTCGCCTCTCCCTGCTGCGCTCCTGCTGTTGTTGTTCTTCATCTTGTTCTTCTTGTCCCTTTTCTTCTTGTTCCCCTGTTTCTTCTTGTCGTGGGTCTTTTTATGTTTGTGTTCTCTTCTTGTTCTTTTTTCTTGCTGTTGTTCTTGTTCTTGTGGTTATCTAATGTGGTTGCCTGATGTGTCTTGATAATTTTGTTTGAAGGGCTTTTGCAAATGCAGTGGACAAGCTTATACACTAGCACGAAACATGTTGTCAAATGCTACTGCGAAAGCTTTATCCAGAGAAGCAAGCGTGTGCTTAAGTACAAGTGAAGAGCCAAAGCGTAGCAGCAAGTTATGAATGAAGATGAACTATAACCTGAGGATGAATGTTTCTTCTCTCTCTCCAGATCATTTCTGTTAAAGGCCTTTTGTCGCATAGTTCCTAACAGTCCATCTCTCGGGGGAGGGGGGGGGTCCCCCCTACACTAATCTGTATCCCACATTATAAGGGTAAAGGTAATGATCAAGATCCTGCCTCCTACCGCCCCATTTCCCTGCTACCCGTCTTGTACAAAGTATACGCTACCATTCTCCAACATAGATTAGCAAGCGAACTAGACTCATATATTCGTCCTACCCAATATGGATTCCGTTCTGCACGCGGTACACGTCACGCACTATTCCTGGTCAGACGGATTCAAGACTGGTCGAGGGCACTGAGTAAACCCATGCACATGCTATTCTTAGATTGGAACAAGCTTTGACACACTTGACCACTACGCCAAGGTTGCCCTCTTAGTCCATATCTGTTTATTTTGATTCTTTCTCTTATTTTGGAAGACACTGAGTTAAGACTCATTCAGCAGGGTACCCCAACCAACACCTGGTCCATTGGTAAACCAGTCTTCGATGTTGAATACGCAGATGATACGCTTATCTTCGGTATTTCCACCCCACAACTTGAAAGTATGCTACAAGCTTTAGAACAAGAAGCTAGTAAGTATGGCATGTCCCTTAATTTTGCTAAGAGCGAACTTCTTGTAAGCGACCCCCAATCTGATGCAGCCATGAACTTCGCCAACGGTCAACCTGTCCCAATCACAACCAGTGTGAAATATTTAGGCTCGGTCGTTACATGGGATCACCCTACCGAAACAGCTATAGCCGCACGTTTTTCAATAGCTCGGACAGCGCTCCAATCCATTAGACTAGTTTGGAACGAACTGCAAGTTGTTGTACCATCTGGTTATGACTAACATAGCCATGGTATAGATGGCCCATAGAAATAGATGGTTTACCATTCTTAAAAATGGGTGGATTTTTCATGGCAAACTGTTAGTCATAACCAAAGGGTAAACCTTCATTTTCCTATGGTTTTCCTATGGTTTTCCTATGGTTTTCCTATTAAAACATATTAATTAAAACCTCCATTTTCCTGTAGCATATCTTAAATCATCTTACCATCCCTCATGATCCATCCAGCATCATCCAGCACCACCTCCAAATTTCACTTTCGCCAAATTGCCGTGAGTTCCAGCTTCAGGGGGCAGCCACGGCCACGGACGTCCACGTGCCTCAGGGTTTTTATGTGGTGAATATGTTGGTAAATGGTATCCCATATGCGAACCATGGTGCTGGAATATGCACACCAACATTTGCCCGAACAAAATCACCCAGTCATGTATATAGGTAAATATACCATACATGGAGCATATGGGTATTGGATCATATTGGTAAATCAGCCTCCATAACATGGTAAACAACATGTTGAATAAACCTTTCTTTGCGGCTTATGCGGTAAATATTGATAAATCCGTCCGACCATATCCAGCCCTAAAAACACTGAATAGTTCATCGTATATAAGTATGAATCAATATGATACAATATGCTACAATCCATCACGATCATGCAAATCTAAAGGGTACCCACACCCAAAGGCACCCCCCGCTATTGTTGCGGGGGCTTCTGAACCTCATATTCTTGCAGGTGTTCCTTCGAGGGTGCCATGATATACATGGAGAAATCATCATTTCCAGGTCATTTCCATGGTGAAACGATGATCCAAAACTATTTTAGCTCAAAAATACCCAGGGTGCCACCATCAATTTTCCCTGTTGACTACATGTTTCTATCTCAGAATCACTCCTGTACAAACTGTGGTGGAATCATGTGGAATCTAGGCAGCTGATCTCTTATGAGTGCCCCCAGGTCGTGAGCCAAAAACATGTGGGGCTCAGCCATTTGTTGAACAGCCTCCGATACAACGACCCGTGTACAGCCTTACAGTCATGATCCCTGTCTGATGTAGACAAGTCGGAGATTTATTTCATGTACATGGGCATGGGGATGGGTCAAAACCCTGGTACCTAGTGAACCCCAAAATAGCTGGTAAATGGATGTTCATCCCACTAAAAATGTATCTATAGGTATTGACCCATACCCACATTGTGATTTCTGGGGGATACATACGGCCAACCAATACAGATGGATTTGGCATTTGGCGGGTAGATATACCTTCAATATACCTTCAATATAACCCGTTCGCTTAGGTTCTGGGCCCCAATATTTATCATGGTGGCCCCCACAAATCGTAGCGTGGCCAAGAAGTTGAGCAGTCACTTGGGAAAGGCCACGAACAACAGCGGCACATGGGTCATTAGTAAGTTACAAGTTGATTTACAAACCCATCCAACTGTAGATATAGTCATTCTAGGATAGGTCCTGTTTTTACACTAATTATCTACTTATCTAGTTCCAATTTTTACACTAATTTGCCTACCCAGTGGCTGCTGAAGTAATGGGGATTGTGCATGCAACAAAACAGGTGACCAGTTAGAAAGTTAGAAAGTAGGCTACTATCGCGGATTTCCTGACTCTTGCGCAGATGGGAGGGAACCCTTCGAAGACTAAAAATTGGATGATAAGTACTTTGGAGACTTCCACACATAACCTTAAGGTTAAAAGTATCCAGATTCCAGATGCATACAAACCGTGAGTGATATCAATAGATACAATATTAATTCAATATCAAATAGATTTAAATAGATACAATATGATATACAAACTGATATGATATCATAATTTAATATATCATATAATTAGATACAATAGTTACCCAACCAAGATCCATAATGATCCTACCAGAAACAGACCAGAAATTGTCGTCCCACTGGTCGCCCATTCCGCTACTTTCGGTGCCCCGGCATCCGTGTGTAGTCGTTGACAATGAACTCGATCCGCTGCATGTACTCACACACCTATGCCGCAGAACGGCCCAACCAGTAATCATTGTGGAGTCATGTGGGATCTATACTCTAATTATATTACTGTATAATCTGATGTCTTTTGGACAGTTTCTTAACTGGGGGTCTCTTAAAAGAATGGTGGATCCCAAACAACTATACTACAAGTACTGTAAAATGGTCTGATTTTGGATGATTTGGGGGTACAGTAATTTGCATGACCTCGGAAACCTCCAAATCAGCCTTATGTCAGCCGCCTGACGTTCTTCTTTCCGCTCGGTCGTTCTTTCCTGCTTAAAGGCCTAGAACTTGCTGGGCTAGTGCTGGACCTCGCCGTCATAATGTTGGGCACTTGCCGTGGCAATCCCCACCTTCTGCTCAGCGAGCTCTCAAGTTTCCCGAAAGTTTCGCACCTTGAAAGGTTTCAGCCCCTTCTAGACACCCTGTAAACAATTCAATTTTCGGCTGAGACATCTTGCTAAATGCATATAAACTCGACTGTCTACAAAGCTAAATTTAATAGAAAGGTTGACTCATCTGAGTCACCCATCCACTGGTTCCAGTAGAATATCCGACTACATTCACCTTGGGCCATCCCTGTTGTGATGAGGATGGAATCCCAGCTTTTTGGAGCCTGTGCTTGGTCAACGGTGATCGGCAACGTTGGGGAACGATGTTCGATATCTCTTCAGTTGGAAGTTGGATTCATAAACCAACTCAGTTCTTCAGTGCCCCCATCTAAAACCCATGTTGAGACTATGTTAAGTAGACAACACCAACCAAAACATGTCATGTTCCAAACCACCAAGCTGTATGTGACTGTAGATCGTATATTATTTAGGCTTTCTCCCAACACCGCCAAAGGGCGAATTTCCCCCCTCATAATGGCTATCATTGATGGTGGGCTGGAGCAACCCTGCTTCTTCCGCAAAGAAATGATAATCCAATTCCCATCCTGGGTTCCGTCTCTGGTCATTTTACAGTTTGTTGAACATTTGGCCCATTTATACTCTGATTAAACTTTCATTAAATACATTAGATTCCCATTACCCTCTGGTAATTTAACAGTTTGCTATGGAAAATGGCCATTTATAGTTGATTTACCTATTATAAATGGTGATTTTCCATGGCGAACTGTCAGTTTACCCAGGTGATGACCCATCCGACGCCTCTCTTGGAGAGAAGACAATGGGAATTCGCCTAGGCGACGGCGCAGGAGTGGGAAGCAAGGGCTCACAAGACATAGCAAAAACAACAAAAAAAACCTGGGATTTGAAGATGCTATTTTGGGATTTCATAGTGAATTAATGGGATTCAATGCGATTTCAAGAGATTTAACTGACACAAAATGGTGATTTCATGGGACTAACAGTTTACTATATGGAGACCATGGCCCATGAAAACTTCAATGAACTACCAAATTTTAACATGCTGCTTTTCCATGGTTCCGTTAAAAGGACCAGAGGGTAAAAAATGAAGAAACATGAGGATGCACCAAGAAAGATAGGATTGTGATGGAATGTGACTAGCCAAATACGAGTAATATTGACCACTGAGAGTGACCTTGGCTACCAATAAACAAGGAGCAATGGGGATAACCACACCCAAACACAGCGAAGACAATGCTGATCATATTCTCCCTGCAGGCCTTTGGTATTAAAATGAACACGTTTAAAGGATTGCATCCCTGCATATTTCCCGTGCACCAACAGACTGGACATGCGTTCTAATTGTGTTGCCTTCCCGCGATTTCATAGAGTGGCATTCTCTCCGGGAATCAAATCTGGCAATAGAACATACCGGTATTTTAACAGTTTGCTATTGAACATGGCACATAGAAATACTTGATTTCTGTATATTAATAGCATGGTGATTTTCCATAGTCATGTACACGTTTACCAAAGGGTAATATCTAACTTATTTAACACTATACCATCTTGTACAATTCAATCATACCAAGATAAGCTTAAAATTCCATGAAATTCCTCATTTTATTGGTTAAATCTGGCAATAGAACATATTCATACATATTCCTTTTACATGTCAGAACTGGACAGTCATCAAGGATCATCAGTACCCTAGGGTACTCAGCTCCATGGCTGGAAGATCCCCAATTTCGTGCGATGAGTTTCGCAGTGTCCATCGCCCGGTTTGACTATCATAACTTCCCATTCATTTTTTAGAATCTAAAACAACATTTTGGTGATAAGGATGGGTTTCCAATATTTGAAAAGTATAATGTCAAGCAAACAACAATTTAATTATCCAAGAACATCGAAATTATCTTGACACGTTAAACACACATCGACTCAACATTGCATTGAATATTGGAAAATATACTCCAGATGCTCCATGGTGCTGGTATATTGACCTACACTGGATGATGTTTGGGGTAAATGTTTTCCTGAATATTCCAGCACCATGGGTTGCATATGGCTGGGTAAATTATCATATTTCACTCACCTGAATCTTGCGGCCATAAAAGGGAATGATTCCCCTATAAAAACAATGATTCCAGGGCTCGGGAGAACAGGGTTCGGGCGTTATAATTTACCCAGATATGGGTAGGCATATGGGCACCCTCCGGTAAACATTTACATAACTATAGACTATATATGGAAAAACACCATGCTATTAATGGGAAAACCATGCACAATTTCAATCGCCATGTTCAAATTCGCAAACTCTTAGTCACTACCAGAGGGTATCAATTTTCTATCAAGTTATATCCACATCATATTCCCAGATATCTGTTGGTTGCACCACATCTATGTGATGGTTAAATCCCCCAAAACCTATGGGGATTTAGCCATCCCATCCCGAATCCCATCCCATTCGATCTGGGTCACAATGAAGCGCCAGCTTCGATCATGGCAGCGTTCAGTTGCACGTCCAACCAGGGTTCCCTCGGGTTTTTTTTCAGATTCCATGAGGAGATCACCCGTTATTCATGGCGAATCATACCCCAACCACCCTGGGGTAGGAAAGGGCGATGGAGATGTCAGTGTCTAAACATCAAACTGTAGCCCCAACATTGAGAGAACAATTAAAGAAACCTGGAAGCACATATTCATCTATAGCAGCCTGGAAAAAATCGACTATCGTGTTTGGGACTTCTATAAACTAAAGTAAATTGAAGAAATGAAACACATGACCAAATCCATCCAAATTCAATGCCTACGCACCCAACCAAGGGCGACAGGTTGATCCAACAAATGGCATGTTAAGAAGATGTAGGGCATTGATAATGGAACACAGAGCGACAGTTAGGTCCATGAAATTCCGACGTTTCTTGGTGTTTCAAGCGGATTCTGATGGGATGTGAAAGGCTATTTATAAAGGGTATATAATATAATTGGTACTGTTTAATGGGTATTTACTGGGTATTTAATGGGTATGAATGGGATATGCAACCAACTTAATTAACATGATGTGGGTCTGAAAATGGAAAGTGCCGGAAACAACTGACCATGTGAAAATATGGAACGGAACATGGGAACACTGAGATCGAAGCTACAGAGATGTTCATGATTGCGACATATTTAAACCAACATTGGTGATATTATGGGATACACAACTAACAATATGATCTGGTTGGTGGTTTGAACCCCTCTGAAAAATATGAGTCAGTTGGGGTGGTTACTCCCAGTATAATCCAATATATGGAAAAAATAAAAAATGATCC
The DNA here is from genome assembly GCA_947184155.2 of Cladocopium goreaui. Classification (NCBI taxonomy): domain Eukaryota; class Dinophyceae; order Suessiales; family Symbiodiniaceae; genus Cladocopium; species Cladocopium goreaui. Next base: position 220,795 of record CAMXCT020000404.1, read on the forward strand.
AAACCACCAACCAGTTGGGGTATCTTTTTAAATCCCATTAAAACCATATTTTCATGGTTAAAATCTGATTTTAACATATTTTAACCACTATAATCATCAACCAACCAGACTACATATTACTATGTTAACTAACCAAATGGTAATCCGTTCTGAAACATTCCATTGCTATGTCATTGGGAAGGATTATCCCATATATGATGGAAAATAAAAACATGTTTGAAACCACCAACCATTAATACTACTACTATGTATTACATATTACATCTATGTATTAGAGTTCATCCCATATGTTCCCATATGTTCATATATAGATATTATTTTGTGATTATTCACTTAATACTACTACATATTACCCTCCGGTAAATTAACATAGAGCCTGGCAGATAGGGGTTGGAAGATTAGTTTCCATTAAAACTAGCCTATTTTCAGGGTCGAACTGTTAATTTACGAGAGGGTACTACTACACATAAAACTCTGTGGAAAATCTGTACTTTACAGACACTGATGTCACATCCCCACGGAGGGCTCTCTAGATGAGCCACCAAGTACTACTATTGATATCTATTGATCCTACTGATCATCATCCTACTGGTCAACATCCCATTCCCATCCATATTACTACTACAGATTACAACTACTTCCTTTTTGTTATGACCGTGTCCTCGCCTCTGGAAGCTGCTGGAAATCAGGCAGTCGCTGTCGTCTCGGTTCGTGGCGATGAGCTCCACACGTTCGTACCTAGGGAAGGACACCATGGCTTCATCCAAAAACCATAGGAAAACCATAGGGAAATGGATGTCTTAATGGGAAAACCATAGGAAGACTATGGGAAAATGGAGGTTTTAATGGGAAAACCATAGGAAAACCATAGGGAAATTGGAGGTTTTAATAGGAAAACCATAGGGAAATGGATGTTTTAATGGGAAAACCATAGGAAAACCATAGGAAAATGAAAGTTTTAATGGGAAAACCATGGGAAAACCATAGGAACATGAAAGTTTTAATGGGAAAACCATAGGAAAACCATAGGAAAATGGAAGTTTTAATGGGAAAACCATGGGAAAACCATAGGGAAATGGAGGTCTTAATGGGAAAACCATAGGAAAACCATGGGAAAATGGAGGTTTTAATGGGAAAACCATAGGAAAACCATGGGAAAATGCAGGTTTTAATGGGAAAACCATAAGAAAACCATAGGAAAGTGAAGGTTTACCCTCTGGTAAACGTTTACATAACTATGGAAAATCCAGTATTTTCAATGGGTAAATCCACTATTTCTATGGTCATTTTCAAGTTCGCAAGCAGTTAAATTACCAGCGGGTAACCATGGTATAAGTGGCATAATCTCTAGATTTCATGAGTATATATTTCAATTTATGATAATCAGCATGTGTTTGAGATAGGATCGATCAATTTCTTGTCACCTAAACTCATTGACCCTCTGGTAATCAAACATGGTTTGCTGCAAAATCTATTCCATGATCATCCCAGTAGATCTCATGAAGAAATATCCCATTAAATCTCATGAGCATTTGCCATTCATCACCATTGATGTTAGTTTAATTCCATAAATAATCCATTGATGCTAGTAAAATTCCATAAATAATCCATTGATGTTAGTAAAATTCCATAAATAATCCCATTTATTGTAATGTTATGCCGTTATGCCCCTGATTTGTGAATTTTGGTGCGCCTCATGTCCTCTGAAGGCGCGAAGGGCTCTCCTGCCATCGTTGCACCTGGAGATAGCTAGGGAGAGGATGAGGACGAAAAAACACATGAGTTGGTAGAAAAAAACGATGTGCAATAAATACTGTATGTGTATATATATATGTATATAATATTAAATAATTATATGATATCATAATGAAGTAATAATGGGATAATAATAATAGTAATGGAATTTACAACAATGTGATGTGATGATAAGTGCAATAATGGATATATGATCAACAATATACAATAACTGGAAAACTCATAAGCATATATAAAAGATGTACTGGAATCATTGGACACATAGAATAACATTGTATAATATAATTTAAAACGAGAAAAATACTATGATATAATAAATACTATAACCTAATATAAAATATAATATAATATAAGATATTGTATTATAAAATGATACACATATAATAATATAATATATAATAATATAATTTAAAAAAACGCAACATACTATAAGGTAATATAATACAAAAATATTATAAAATGCTATAATATAGAATAATCTATTACAATAAACACAATATTATATTATATTATATATAGTAAAACGTATTATAATATATTATACTATTATATAATATAACATAATATAAAATTATCTATCGTTAATTTTGGGAATAAACGGGATATAATGAATTCATGTGATAAAATGGAGATAATACCTGGGAAATCTAGAACATGTCTAAAACCAAATTGATTCGGCCTTTTGGGCACGATTTCCCCGAATCCCAAGTGGCCAAACCCATAGAATTTGAGCACCACCTGGCAGGGGGGGTCCGGTCCTAAAATAGGGCCACCCCAAATCATCCAAGTCCTTAAAGCATTCTGTATTGAAACCCATGGTGACTTGGGTACGATGATACCAGCATGACATATGGGCTTAAAGACCCATGTTCATGTGTACTTTTGCGGTTTTAGGTATGCCAAGAAGCATTTTTTGGGGCCAGCACGCTTGGCAATGTCGAAGCATGGGACCATCGAATCATTGTAAATCACAAACGGGGATCAAACCTGTTTGAACTTTTGGATGGCTTTGAGAACTCCGATGCGTCTTTTGTTTGACATGACTTCCTCAGCAAAGGATTGAAGGTGGGACATGGGGCGACCGGCCATCGCGCCCGCTGCCAGAAGCATGTTTCGCACCAATCCTTCGTTGTGCAGTTTGCGAAGGCCTCGCACACGCTCGCTCAACAGCTACAAATCTAGGTAAATCGCGCCGTTCTATATATATCCTAACGTGAGGCTATCGCCACGAAGAATGGGCAAGTCCTCACGTTGTCACGTTGACCGTCATCTGTCGGACGGAAACCGCGAAGTGAGCGCACGGCCCGTGCTCGGAGACGGGACCACCATCCGATGATCCGACTGAATCGACCCTTGTCACGTCGGGTAAGAGGACAGGCCCAGGGATGTCTGACCTATAACCCATAGGATCCATGTATGGTATATATACTAACATTTGGGGTATATTGATGGTAAATGTTACCATATATGGCATACATGGATCCTATGGGTAATTAAGCTACAATCTTATCATGAAATATTGGAAGAGCAAACAATGTGAATGATAATTAAAATCTATAAGTTTATGAATGACACAAGTCTCATGATGCCTACTCTGAACTCGAAGTCTCATCAATTTGGGATGATACACTTAAAGCCCTTTACCAATTATAAATGACTATACACATGGGGTGATCATTGCATTTTTTGTTTTGTTCACTGTGCCAGGCAAATAAATACTAGTATGTTATCGAAGGAAGTTTAGAAGTCAAACTTCCGACAATATGGAGAGATGAAAAGCAGAGCAGGGAAGAGGCAGAGAGAAGAGAAAGATTAGAAGAAAGAAGAGTAGAAGAGAAAGAGTAAGAAGACAGGAGATGCAGATGCACGAAAAGGTAGGAATGTCGCAAAACACTGTGTTTTGCCAAGGATTTGTGGCTCCGGAGGGTCGAAAAGTAGGCTCGCTAAAGCGGCGGGTGCGGAGCCAGCTGGCCAGATGAGAGATGAAAAAGTGCACGCCGTTGTGGCGCGAAGCACATTTCGAAGTCAAAAGGTACAAAACACCTCAGCGTCGGACCACTTTTGGAAGTTGAGATGTCGAAAAAGTGCACGCCGTTGTGGCGCGAAGCACATTTCGAAGTCAAAAGGTACAAAACACCTCAGCGTCGGACCACTTTTGGAAGTTGAGATGTCGAAAAAGTGCACGCCGTTGTGGCGCAAAGCAAATTTCCAAGTCAACATGTACAAAACACACCAGGTCCGGACCACTTTTGGCAGTTGAGATGTTGAAAAAGTGCACGCCGTTGTGGCGCGAAGCACATTTCCAAGTCAAAATGTACAAAACACCACAGCGCCACTTTTGGAGGTTCGGATGTTGGAAAAGTGCACGCCGTTGTGGCGCGAAGCACATTTCCAAGTCAAAATGCACAAAACACACCAGCGTCGGACCACTTTTGGAAGTTGAGATGTCGAAAAAGTGCACGCCGTTGTGGCGTCAAAATGTACAAAACACTAGGGGTTCGGACCACTTTTGGAGGTTCAGATGTCGCTTCGCTTCAAGACACTACACTACAGGACATTACACTACACTACACTCCAGTACACTACATTACACTACATTGCACTCCAGTACACTCCACTACACTAAATTACACTATACCACACTGCATTACACTGAATGACACTGCAACACAGATAGACAGGTAGACAGCTAGACAGATGAAAGGGAGAGATAGATAGACAGGTAGGTAGATAGATAGATAGATAGATAGATAGGTAATTAGATGAAAGAGAGAGAGAGAGAGAGGCCAGCTGGTTAGATGAGATAGATAGATAGATGGCTAGGCAGACAGACAGACAGACCGATAGATAGATAGATAGACAGATAGATAGATAGATCCACTACACTTCACTACACTACACTCCACTATTACAACTACAACTACAACTACAAATGCACAACTACACTCCACTACGCTTCACTACACTACACTACATTACACTACACAACATTACACTACACTACGCTACGCCACCTTCCACTACACTTCACTACATTACACTACACTGCACTACACTCCACTACACTACAAATACAACTACAACCACACAACTACACTCCACTACACTCCACTACACTAAATTGCACTTCACTACAGTACACTACACTACACTCCACTACAGTACATTATTACACTACACTACACTCCCCAACACTACAACTACAACTACACAACTACATTCCACTACACTCCACTAAATTACACTACACTACACTACAATACATTACACTACACTCCAGTACAGTACACTACGCTACATTACACTAACTTCCACTACACTCCACTACACTACATTACACTACACTACATGCCACTACACTCCACTACACAACACTACATTACAGTACAGTACATTACACTGAATGACACTGCACCACAGATAGACAGGTCGACAGATAGACAGATAGATAGACAGACAGACAGACAGACAGACAGACAGACAGATAGACATATGAAAGCGAGAGAGAGAGAGAGAGAGATAGATAGGGATAGATAGATAGACCGATAGATAGATAGATAGATAGATAAATAGATAGACAGACAGATAGACAGGTAGACAGCTAGACAGATAGACAGATGAAAGAGAGAGAGAGAGAGAGATAGATAGATGGATGGATAGATAGATAGATAGATAGTTAGATAGATAGTTAGAAAGATAGGTAGATAGATAGATAGATCAATAGATAGATAGATAGATAGATAGGTAGGTAGATAGATAGATAGATAGATGGATAGAGATAGATTGATAGATAGATAGATACATAGAAGATAGGTTGGTAGGTGGGTAGATAGTCAGAGAAAGAGAAAGTGTGAGAGAGATCAAGCACCTTTCAGTCCATCAGTGGCTTCGCTCTGCCATCCCTGATTCACAACAACCAATCTCTCCTATAGGTTTCCTATTTTTGAAACTTCCGCCACCGCCTTGTGCGGTACTACTGGTAAATGGATATCTGGTTGGTGGTTTCAACCCCTCTGAAGAATATTAGTCAGTTGGGATTATTATTCCCAATATATGGAAAAATCAACATATTCCAAACCACCAATCAGACACTAGTATGTTATAAATGGATATAATTTGGGTGATCATTTCAATGGGAATTCCAGGATCCTAAAATGGAGGTACTGTACCATATAAGGCCATACTTGTTGGGGTATTCACTTACATAGGCCTTACATAGGCCTTATATATGGTAGGTACCTCCAATTTAGGATCCTGAAATGGCCATTGATAATTCCAAATTATGGGGTGACTTACTGACTTACTGCGCTGGGTATAACTGGTATAACTTAGCCAAGAACTGTACAACATCACACCGAAAGCGTAAACCCCACGTGGCTTAAACCCTCTGGGCTTAACGAACCGCCACGCGCGATGAAGCAGGGACCAAAGTCGTGGCTCAGGAAGGAGAACCTGAGCCGCTGCTGATTTTTTGTTTGGATCTATGAGGGTTTATTGGGATTTAATGTGGGTAAAACAAGGTCATAAACCATCCCCCAAATCACCACAAATATATAGACGGTATAAACCATTCTCAAATGGGTGGTTTATCATTGTTTTACCCACATTAATGGGATTTCACGAACAACAAATGGTGACAATTTAACCCCTGTAGTATGGAATATCATCATTTACTCTCTGGTAATGACGAACAGTTTATCAGCACTTCAATACAGAGAACCCCTCATATGGGTTTGCCTGAAAATGGTTTGTATACCAGGAACATTGCCGTTTTTGGAGGCAAAATCATGCTTGACCATTAAATCGTGGGGTACCATTCTTCAGACAAGCCCACATTATTTTTAAAAATAATATTAGATATCAGATATAGATATCCTATTGTATCAGATATAGATATCCTATTGTAGATATCTATCGATAACATTCCGTATATCGGCAAGTGACTTACAATGTCCAGTTCTGATACGGAAATTGGATGCACAATCGGTGAGTTTCCTCCTGGGGAAAGCAATGGTTTTGCCCTCTGGTAATCAAACATACCCTCTGGTAAACCAACAGTTCGCTGTGGAAAATCACCATCTTTTATAGGTAAATCAACTATTTCAATGTGCCATTTTCAATAGCAAACTGTTCAATTTCCAGAGGGTAGCATCTTTTCACATGACCCATGGCTAGTTCGAAGACTTTTCGAGCCAAAGCTCCACGGCTAGTCTCAGGACTCCCATGGCAATTTGAAAGAGCTGGATGACACCAGAGGGTACCCTCTGGTAAACTAACAGTTTTCTATTGAAAATGGCCATAGAAATAGTTGCTCTACCCATTAATAGCATGGTGATTTTCCATAGCTATGTAAACGTTTACCAGAGGGTATATTCCATAATCATCCCATTTTCATGTCCCATTAATATCCCTTCAATATCCCATTAATTTTCATCATCATGTTTGTTATTTAAAACCCATCCACGAAGTGCATTGAAGTCTGATTGGAAGCTCAATAGAGGGTATCACATTCCGACTACTGCCCTTAAAATACCTATTCATATCCCATTTATAGTCATGATATCCTCATGATATGCCCATGATATGGGCTGATTCGCTGATTCCAAGTCCCAGAAGGTGGAAACATATACCATCTAGTAAACACACAAAACGCTATATATATAATTGTATTTATATGGCTATCCATGGGTTCCCATTGGAAATGATGGATTTTTGTGGATTGTCCTTGGTTGTTATGTTTGTCAACCGGCCGGACAGTTGACAATCTTCAGGAGTCTTTGCAACCATTCCATTGCATTCCATCAATTCCTTGAAGTCAGTTTCCTTTATTCTCAAATTCGACATTTTGGTGGTCTAACTGTCTAACTATAACTGGTTGGTGGTTTCAACCAACCCCTCTGAAAAATGATGGAGTGAAAGTCAGTTGGGATGATGACATTCCCAAATATTCCCAATAATCATATGGAAAATAAAACATGTTCCAAACCACCAACCAGTCGACATGTTGGTGGTTGACCATTGGTCTAGTTGTTGACCATTTTTTGCCCAAACCAAAAATCATACCATTGGTCGTTTATATATGTTTATATCGCCATTGTTGTTTTAGGGGTCAACGCCCCGAGGCGGGCGTGGTTTTTTCCACGTTTGTGCTCTTTGGCAGTATACGTGTTTAACGCTCTTGCCGACTGTAAGATGACGCTACGGAAGACACTTTGCCCAACTTTGTTGCTGACGTCTTGCTACCTTGACCGCGAGGGGGGGTGGGGGGGGGGGGGGGGATGATAACGTTCCTTTCGACTGTAAGATGACGCTACCGAAGACACGTTGCCCAACTTTGTTGCTGACGTCTTGCTACCTTGACCGGGAGGGGGGGTGGGGGGGTGGGGTGGGGATGATAACGTTCCTTTCGACTGTAAGATGACGCTACCGAAGACACGTTGCCCAACTTTGCTAGGTTCATTTACAACATACATTTATCAAAACGCGTGTTTTTATATACATGTATGTTTACATGTTTATATATATATATATATGTGTGTGTGTAAAGGGTATTTAAAATATCTATGTATTCATGTCTCAAGCAGATGTTGCGGAATTGCAAAAGTTTTTTTTGGCATTTTGACATCTTGCAGCAAACGTCAAAACATCATAGATCACAAGCATAAAATACTGCAAATTACAGTGTAAAAAGGTGATTTTTGATTCAATCACCAAGTACACAATTGTAGAAAACCCACACCCGCCTCAAGGCGGTGTTCCCTTGTTTTACATCCATGGTTCTGTTGGTTGAATCCCTACATACCAGATCATTTCCCCATAAGCCCTCCACAAATCCCACGTTTATTCCCATCATATCCGAATTCTTTGATCGTTGAAATATGACAGATTGTTCGAAAACACCCATCAATCAGTCTCCTAAATTACATTTGTTCCATTTGTACCCTCTGGAATAACTGAACGTAACCGTGGGGATTCACCATTTTTTCAATTCGGGCAAATGTTGCTGTGCGTATTCCAGCACCATGCTGAGCTAATCTGGGCTATACATGATATACATTGCATTAATACCCATGAAAATATGTTGATTAACATCCCATTAAAATCCCATTAAAATCCCATTAAATCCCACTAAATCCCACTACATCCCATTAAAATCCCATTAAAATCCCATTAAAATCCCATTAAAATCCCATTAAAATCCCATTGCATATGGGAAGGGTGCCGCAGATCCTCCAGGGCAAACTTCGACCTTTTGGGCACCCGAACTCCACACGTGAGCGCTTGGCTCCACCAGTCAAAGCTATGGAGAAAGTCTCCTGGATTCCATGGATTGGTGCAATTGGTGATGGTTCATGAATGGTTAATGAATGGTTAATGAATGGTTAGTGATGGTTAGTGATGGTTAATGATTGGTTAATGATGGTTAATAATGGTTAATACATGAATATGCTAATGATGGTTAATGGTTAATACATGATGGTTAATTTTAATGATGGTTAATGATGATTCATAGTGGTTACCCGGTAATTTCACGTATAGATTCCATTGATTGAGAATACCATCGGTGCTGATCAGTGCGACCCACACGTCGCAATTTGCCTCATCTTGGATTTGCGTAGTCCGGAAGCCCGGAAAAAAAAAAAACACTATGTACAAGTATTCCCAAAAAAACACGATTCTTCAGGACTTCCCCACGCTGGTCAAATCTTGTTGCTTTGCGCATCCTTCTTGGTCTTAGATCCCTGTTTTTTTTTGTTAATTTCCCCCCCCAAAAAAAAACAACTTAGAAGCAAATCTCCACTGGGTACTTCAAATTCCAACAGTTTGTCGTGATGTTCCCAACACAAACAAAAAAAACACCTTCCATAACTTGTCGGCAGTATACCTTGACTATCCCCAGTCAGCACCAGGACCTTCACTTTCCGCTGGCATCGCGGCTTGTGGCTGAACATTAAGGGGACAAGCTACATATTTCCATGGATTCCGCATCAGCTTCCAATATTTGACCAATGGTTTTACCAATGTTCTACCCATATTTCCAATGTGTTCCAACTGTTTACCCATATTTTCCCATCGCTTTCCTATAGTTTCCCCAGATCTTCCGATGGTTTTTCATGGTTGTACCCAATTTTTCACAGGCTTTCTGTCTCCTCTACAGGGCCTGCAGGGATGGCAACCTGCAATGGGAAATCTCAACTGGTTGGGTAGGTGGTTAAAGTTGCCATGACCAAAGTACTGGTTGGTCCGTTTTAACAATAATAGTGGTTATAATACCAATAATAGTGGTTATATATGGGTTATATGATGGGATAAATTATCATCTGGTTGGTGGTGCAATGTGCCCATCTTGAAAAATATGAGTTCGTCAGTTGGGAAGGATGACATCCCATATATTATGGAAAGTAAAAAATATGTGAAACCACCAACCAGTTAATATAGTTATTATGGGGGGTATAATTTGATAGAATAACTCAAGGTTAATTTTGATGGGGGTTATGATAATATAGAAATTCATAGAATAACTCTGAGGGTTTCTAGCTGGCTCTTATTCAGAATTATCCAACTATAGACTATACCATCTGGTTATTTAACATAGCCATGGAAAATCACCATTTTTAATAGGTAAACCATCTATAAATGGGCCATTTTCCATGGCTAGGTTAAATTACCAGAGGGTAGAGTTGAAATCCATTGAAAATAGTCTCACCTTGGAAAATCATTGGAGACTTTGGCGCACCGAAATTTGACCCATTTGACCCCCGAGTGACTTCAGCCCTGATGAACAGCCGCTTACTAGCGGCTGAAAAACAGACTCCAAATTTTGAAGGCATCGATTTTTTTCATTTCAGGCAGGGATTGTAAAAAAAACACCGGCTCTTGAATCCACCTAGACCCCAATTGTGTTTTGCCATGGCTTTACACTGCAATTTTGATACTTTTACCACTTTTTAGGGTATTTGGAGGGTCTGGGCAACTGTTTTCTGAACCATTCAACATTGACGATCCCGACTTTTTAGACTACTTGACTCTCCAGGTATGAAACCTATAGATCCTCAATGTACTAAACATACTAAACAAGAACATGAATTTGATTAAGAAAGCCTCAACAACTCAACATCTTTCCCATAGATTTCCCAAGATCTGTGGATTTACCTCACCGCTGTGCATCGCCTGAAGGATACTTCCGTCCAACATGTGTGCATCGCGGGGCGCGTACTTCAATTCGATGGGTGTCTCCTGCAGCAGCTGCCCTGTTGGTTCCCAGCATTCCATTGGTTGGTTCATCTGGATTCGTATGGGATCCAATAATCACTGTGACCCAAAAAACAGGTTTTGAAGCCGCGCTTGAAACCGTTCCTGGAACACCATGAATTTCAATAGTACACTTTAATCATAAACTGATAGTCTCTTATATCTAAATTATATCATGCATACTTATCATATGTCTTTAAATAATAATAATAATCTTATGGTGCTTCATGTTGTTGGTGTGAGAGTCGCATCAAGACATGGGATGGAACCAGACGTCTCTGGCGTCATGACGTCAAAACACAACGCATTTCAAAGATACGGTACACAACGGTGCCAATTTATTTAGCTTCAATGTATGGATATGATATTCAATTATATTCAATTAATTCCAAGATATGGCACAATAGGTTTTGATCCATACCCATCTCATCTTCATGGATTTCTGTCATGTTACCATCGTGATTTATCTCGCATCGATGCTTTAGGGCTCTGCAAAATTCATGGCCCAACGCGCACAAGGAGTGAATATTGGCAAACATTGATTCACCAATTTCAGGGCCTTCATTGTCCAAAAAGTCTGGGTAGTTCACATATATCGAGCATTTCACCAGTGGAATACCACAATTTTCATCAATTTTCGCACACCACCAGATCTTTTCCGCTCCGCACACCTCGTGGTGGGCTGCCACCCCATGTGAGTTCGACAACGCGATGTACGGCGGCTTCTCGAAGGACCCGATGGGCTGCGCGCAGAAGGGGATGATGGTGTTTTTTTGTGGTGTTTTACCTTCCAGTAACCAAACGTGGCAATAGACATGCCCCACAAGATATAAAAAATAATTGGAACATATGGGGAAATCCAAGGTCATTTTGATGGGAAACAAACATGTACAAATGGTGGATTTATCATTTTCCTGTCTGATGACCGAAGGGTATTATGAAAACGTAGAGATTATGGGGATATAAAATCAGTTGTATAATGTTATCTAAAATGATAGTGGGAACATCAATGCAAATATGTTTTTTCGATCAATGATCCCTATGGGATTGGTGTGTATTTTGTATAGCCTCTGGTTATTTAACATAGCCATGGAAGCCATGGCTCATTTACAGATGATTTTCCAAGCTAGAAACCTCCATGAAAATAATGGATTTTCCAGTTCGCTATGTGAAATAACCAGATGGTAACTAGCAAAAGTAGAGTTTATGCTACGTAGATATCTCGAGCTCAGTACTGGAACGTGGACCAGCATCTCTATGGATCCAGTCGTACCCTCTGAGGAAGTATGAACGGGGTATGATTTGAGGGATTAAGTTATGTAGGGGTTCCTGAACTGTTGTTCACTCCCTGAAATTCTTGGATCATATGGAACATATACTGGGAACAAGGCTTGAAAACCTTGAACACCATGTACAGATTGCATTGGTTTATGCGTTGTTTATACTTTATTTCAGTTTTCTTTCCATGGATTTCCAGCCCAACTTTGAAGCCTTGGGCTTTCGATTGGCTCCCACCAGCATCTGCATGCGATAGTTGAAGTTCCGCTTGCTGTCGTTCCTGCCGGAACCGCCAAGAGGGGCAAGGGCAGATGCAGGTCGTACCTAGGTGATCATGTAGGTACAACCTAGAACTATTGAATCTCAACCCTCTATAGTAACTTTCACTTCGTAGTGGCAGATTCTAATTACCCTCTGGCAAATTAACATAGACCGTGGCAAATAGGGCTTGGAAGATTAGCTTCCATTAAAACTAGGCTAGCTATTTTCAGGTCAAACTGTTAATCTACCAGAGGGTAATGTGCACATGAATCTAAAAATGGGATCAGGTGGAGTCGTTTGAAGCGTCACAAGGACACCTTTTATTGACTCATCAACCAAGCCATTGTGGACCGGTTTTTCCTGCTGAAGAATATTGGTAGCTGTTGTGTAAAAGCAGAGATCATTTAAATCCCATATGCTCCATGGTGCTGGAATAGTTACCAACATTTGAATTTGCCCTAAAAATCACCCAAATGTAGATAAATATACCATACATGGAGAAAAAGGGAATGTTAAAAACACAATAGATAGCAGGCTAAATGACTCCAAATGTTTTTTTTCTCTGACCAAATCTTGACCCAACATCATCAAGCTGCTGACTATCCGCCAGGCGACATGTCCGTCAAGTGGTTCAAGACGCCATTCCTCTGTCCATGGGCTCAACTGGGATGCTGCGCCTGCTGTCAAAGCTTCACCTGCCCTGAAGGGCACTGCTTGGAGCTTGGCCTTTGGACCATCAGGGATCATTGGTCATTCTCTCAGCTGCGACTGAACAGCTTCAGTACAAATCACCTGCCACTCGAATTGGGCGCGACTGAGATGAACTTCACCCATTCGTGTTTCGTAGATCTTGTCGTGGTGCTGCCAGCTTGATTGTTCCTTAATATGCATGGGCATCCAATTCTTCTATTTTGTTTGATAGACCGTAGCATTGTAAAAGAAATGGCAATATATCATATCATATCATATCATACCATATCATATCACATATCAACATATTATATATAATATATATATATATTGGCATTTGGACTTCAACTGTGTGTTTTTGTGGCATCCATGGCGTCGTTGGGACAGGTATGCATGAAACAAATGAGTAGTAAAAGTACATCTCTATAGGGTATATAAGATTATATAGGTATATGAAATTATATAATATTATCTAAGATTATGATAGATGATATAAGATGATATAAACTGATTTGAGATTATATAAAATGGTATAAACATGTTATATATGCAATAACCCAATCGCAACATCGAGACACCATAAACACTCCAGACCGACACATTCCCGAGATGTTTTCACAGAACATTGTTGAGGAAAACCCACACCAATGTAAAGTTTGGATAAGTTTGTCAACCTCTTGAAACAGATTTTCAACACCTGACCATGTCAGGTACCAGTCTACCACTCAGCCACCCAGCCATTTCTCGCTACGGCCCTTTTAAAGCGGTCCTGAGATAGAGGACCACTTCGCGTCGTTCGTGCACTTGTAACCTGGCACTTGGCATTTTTTTTCCGCTTGGTGGCTCATCCCATTTAGTAAGTGGGTTATAACCCCAGTTCTAAGTGGATTAACATGGATTAACCCCACTTATCCCATTTATAACTCTGGTTATAACCCACTTACGATTCGTGGGATGAGCCACCAAGCGGTGACCTGGTGACCTGGCCCTGGGGGAAAACCTGGGTTTTTTGTTGCGGCGATGATTCGCCTGATAGGTTGGAGCAACCCCCATAGCTTTACCATAGGAAAATGGAGGTTTTAATAGGAAAACCATAGGAAAACCATAGGATAATGGAGGTTTACCATCTGGTTTTCTGACTAACAGTTTGCCATGGAAAGATCCACCATGCTATTAATAGGTAAACCATCTATTTCTATGAGCCATTTTCCACGGATATATGAAATAACCAGAGGGTAACCAACTGAAAGTTGAACACTTTCAAGTGGAATATCTGATCTTTAGCCATCGAAAAACAAACAACAAGCACACATCCAAGCATGTGGCTACAGTCTACCCTCTGGTAAACCAAGATAGCTGTGGAAAATCACTAATAGGCAAATCATCCACAAATGGGGAGTTTCAATAACTATGTGGCAGTGTGTCAAAACCTTGTACCCCTGGTGAACATCAAAATAGCTGGTAAATGGATGTTCATCCCACTAAAAATGGTATTAATAGGTATTGACCCATACCCATGTTAGTTGACCGAAGGGTATCCACTGTCCCAACCATCACTTTCACTCGCGCAAGGATATTCATCACTTCATATCCAAGTCATTCAAGTCATGCCGATGTCTCGCCCCAACCTATATAGACCCTGTCAAAGGTGCAAGGTGGTGCCCCCCCAGGTGTAAGTTGGTTATAAGCCCATTAACTATAGATATATCATGATATATCACCAACAAAAACCAGAGTTATTGGAGTTATGTTCACCAACTGAACGCTATCTTGGGGGCACCAAATAGCTGGGTTCCCACAATTCGTTCATCGAAAAGAACCCACAGCTCTTCTCAGGGATAATCTTGAGATTTTCCAATGTGGGGCCCCCGTTGACGAAATCGCGTTCAGTTGGTGCGTGCATTTAGAACTCCAATTTTGCCTATGGTTTATGATACGCAAATAACTATAGGTGAACAGTTTTCATGGGGTTTATAAACCAACAAAAATAACTGGGGGGCCCACATTGTATCCAATAAAGCTATATTTAAAAAAACAAATACAGACCATCTTATAACTGGTTTATGGTAGATATATCAATGGATTGTTTTTTTTCGGGAAAATCTGAACCGGAAACCATAGGTATTTTCCCATTTTTCTATGGGGCTTAAACCAGTAAATGTTCCCTTAAACCAATCCATTTGAGAGGTAAATCATCTATAAATGGACCATTTTCCATAGTTATGAATTATAAATGGATCATTTTCCATAGGTTTCCATAGTAAATGTACCATTTTCTATAGTAAATGGACCATTTTCTATAGTAAATGGACCATTTTCCATAGTAAATAGACAATTTTCCATAGGTTTCCATAGGTTTTCCATATGGTTTAACCAACATTCACATCACTGCCCCAGATCCCTTAAGATTCCTTAAGGATCTCATGATCCGGGGGAGGTGATTTTCTGCATTTTCCAAGTGAGTTGTGGATCTGGTATCGTAATGGGAAAAATGCACTACTAATAATCACTGATGATATATTTGAGGCTAATTTGATCACTCATGATGATATATTTGAGGCTAATTTGATCACTCATGATGATATATTTGAGGCTAATTTGATCACTCATGATGATATATTTGAGGCTAATTTGATCACTCATGATGATATATTTGAGGCTAATTTGATCACTCATGATGATGATATCTTTGAGGCTAATTTGATCACTCATGATGATATCTTTGAGGCTAATTTGATCACTCATGATGATATCTTTGAGGCTAATTTGATCACTCATGATGATATCTTTGAGGCTAATTTGATCACTCATGATGATATACTTTGAGGCTAATTTGATCACTCATGATGATATATTTGAGGCTAATTTGATCACTCATGATGATATATTTGAGGCTAATTTGATCACTCATGATGATATCTTTGAGGCTAATTTGATCACTCATGATGATATATTTGAGGCTAATTTGATCACTCATGATGATATCTTTGAGGCTAATTTGATCACTCATGATGATATCTTTGAGGCTAATTTGATCACTCATGATGATATCTTTGAGGCTAATTTGATCACTCATGATGATATCTTTGAGGCTAATTTGATCACTCATGATGATATCTTTGAGGCTAATTTGATCACTCATGATGATATAGTTGAGGCTAATTTGATCACTCATGATGATATACTTGAGGCTAATTTGATCACTCATGATGATATACTTGAGGCTAATTTGATCACTCATGATGATATATTTGAGGCTAATTTGATCACTCATGATGATATATTTGAGGCTAATTTGATCACTCATGATGATATATTTGAGGCTAATTTGATCACTCATGATGATATACTTTGAGGCTAATTTGATCACTCATGATGATATCTTTGAGGCTAATTTGATCACTCATGATGATATCTTTGAGGCTAATTTGATCACTCATGATGATATATTTGAGGCTAATTTGATCACTCATGATGATATATTTGAGGCTAATTTGATCACTCATGATGATATATGAGGCTAATTTGATCACTCATGATGATATATTTGAGGCTAATTTGATCACTCATGATGATATATTTGAGGCTAATTTGATCACTCATGATGATATATTTGAGGCTAATTTGATCACTCATGATGATATATTTGAGGCTAATTTGATCACTCATGATGATATATTTGAGGCTAATTTGATCACTCATGATGATATATTTGAGGCTAATTTGATCACTCATGATGATATATTTGAGGCTAATTTGATCACTCATGATGATATATTTGAGGCTAATTTGATCACTCATGATGATATATTTGAGGCTAATTTGATCACTCATGATGATATATTTGAGGCTAATTTGATCACTCATGATGATATATTTGAGACTAATTTGATCACTAATGATTATATATGCATTAGTGTAATCTTAAATCCATTATAATAAGACATATAAGATTATCATCTGGTTATGACTAACATAGCCATGGAAAATCACCATGCTATTAATAGGTAAACCATGTATTTCTATGGGCCATCTATACCATGGCTATGTTAAATAACCAGAGGGTAATCCACAGCCCATTTTTCAACGGCTCGCCCGGCTCCCCGTTTCCGCGGCACATGCCCATGTCCAGCGTTTCCACGACTCCGGAATTGATGATCCGTCGGCCAGCTGGTTCCTGGCGCCAGGACTTATCATGATCCCGGCCGGATCCGTGCCAGAACACAAAGTCCGATTGGGTTTCAAGATTCATGTGATATGTATATATACCCTATATATATATATATATCATATCATATCATTATATATATATACATATATAATCATCATTATTCCATAAAGATCTAGATGTGTTCTTTCCAAAATTATGAATCCAACAAGCCCCTTACAATTGTTAGGTAGCCTTCGTCTCTGAGTCTACCAAGCTGTGCGGACTCAGCCATTGGATTGGGGTTGTGGATTCTGAAAGCTTGCCATGTAGTCATTGGCGCCTCCAGACTTCCATTTGCTCATTTACTCCTAAAGTCGTCCTTAAGTGACATTTGTGTTTGAACCATAAGAATGTCATCCTTGAAGTCAAAACAGAATCGCAAAAACTCAATACGCGGTTGACATACCATTCACCAATCCGAAATGTTGGGTGAGTTTCTTAATGTGCTCCAATATGTTTGTTCATGATGTTAGGAATTTTCATACGGAGGTTTCCAAACATATGGTACCCCAAATCATTGTTTTTTCCAATCACAACCAATAACTTAAGTTGATTTTGGGGTACCCGGGTACGGAAATCTCTATCTCCAATCATCTCCAATCATCATCATCTGCAATCCACATGCTCCACCTCGATCGCCAACGAGGCATGGATCTTGTAGCCAAGACCTTTCACGTTCAAAATCACCGGCTCCTGACGGCCGCGGCCGCGGTCACGGCTGTCAGGATCATCCCAAACCAGGATCCAGGAAATGATGGACACCAGCCACTAGATTGTAGTTAATGATGGTTCATGATGGTTCATGATGGTTCATGATGGTTAATGATGGTTAATGATGGTTAATTAATGCTTAAAAATAAATTAGTGTGAAGTATAGATTCTGTTGAAGCCAGGATCTTGACATGCTCGGGGCAACACGTTTTTTTTTCGTCAAGGGGCCGGGCGAGGCAGTGGGAGGCAGTGGGCCACTGGGCCACTTTCCTTGGTAACCGCGCTACCGAATTCGTCGACCCAATCCTTGGTATCCGGGAATTGTCCAGGATCCATAAAGTTCAACGAAGGTCGCCAAGCAAGATAGCTGCAAATGTGGATCTCAGCATTGCCGACCTCACCATGGCTTGGAATGGCTTGGACGTGGTGTCCACGTCTTGTACCGGCCCTGTCCGTGAACAGATAGGCATGGGAGATCAGCGGGATCATCGAGGCTGAAAACTCACTATGTCTCCCATCACAAGAATCCTTCAAGATGGGCATTGATGTAGTGAGATACCCTTTGGTAAACATACAACAAACTATGGAAAATCACCATTTTTAATGGGTAAATCCTCTATTTCTATGGCCATTTTCAATAGCAAACTGTTAGTTTACCAAAGGGTAACAAACCTTCAAATCTCTTCTGTCATGATATTGTGACTACCCTGTACCTTTCGCAAACAGATTCCAAGCCCCAAGTCACCCAAGTCTAAGTGAGTGGGTCCCAGCACACCAAATCAGATTGTTTTCCAACTATATAAATGCCGTATTCCTTTGTTGCATGTTTCTTGGGGTACAGTATCTATACATGTTGGTTGCTGTTGAGCTTGGAGGGGTTTAAATCCTCATCATAGTTCACTACTGGACGCTCAGTATCACAAAAAGACACGGGTTTACTCGACTGCCATGTTGGTCTTTTTTAGATCATGCAAAGTTGTGGGTGTTCAATCACATACCGTATACTGTACACCCACCCGCAACGTGCATGCCGTTCTATTTTCTATGTCAATTTTGAGAATCATCGACCACGCCTTTGAGGGATGAGCAATGAGCATCCACAGCACGCAACATGTCATGTTCATTGGAGTAATTAGCAGTAGCTTGGATGAATAGCCCATGGCCCCCATTGGCCATGGCTGGATAAATCATTCACCCACCAGTTTGGAGATGAATAAGATACTTACCCTCTGGAAATTTAACATAGCTATGGAAAATCACATTTTTTTAATGGGTAAATCCACTATAAATGACCATTTTCAATATTTTTTTGTATGTTTACCAGAGGGTACGCCCCAATCCAATTCCATCCAATTTCCCATCATTTCCGGAGATATCCGGAGAGCGACCTGGGGGAGATTTCCATGAATTTTCTCCAGATATTGGTAGGAAATGTGTTCCATCCATGAGATCCCCCATATGTTCATGTTCATGATGAATTTAAGCCAATTGGAAGGAAAACTGACTGAGGATAGTTCAGGTGAGTTTTTGTTTGCCATTCCCAAAAAGATTATGAAAAGTGTTTGCAGGACGTTGGTTCGATGATACACACTCCAGATTTAGAAAAAAAAACAACGTTGCCTATCCCCATGTATTCATAGGTAATAATGCACTAACATTGATTAACGCAGTTTAAGGAAAACTAAGGATTATCCCTAGATATTCATGTTTAGTGAGAATTAACCATAAGTAACCCGCCTTTTCTGTGGGAAAATCAACCAATATCATCCCATCCCATCCATCAAACACCCCATGGCTTCTGCTGCCCCAAAAAATGTGGTTTCATCCTCTGGTCCCATGGGCCATGATCAACCACGAAAATGTCTAAGCCATGAAAATCCCTGTTTTTTAAGAGCCATGAATTGTGAAAATTATGAAAACCGTTGTGTAAAAACATGACTAACCATTACCCATAGGATCCATGGTGCTGCTACATATGGTAACATTTACCATCAATATACCCCAAATGTTAGCATATATACCATACATGGATCCTATGTGTTATAGCCATGAATCTCATACCATCCAGGGAGAAGTTGATTCCTATCCCAGCTTTCAGGCGCACCTTCTTGCGCTTGATGTTGCAGGCAATCTGAGAGCACCAAAAACCCCGCGGAAGCGCTACTTTTGGGGGCTTCTGGAGGTCATCCAACATGTTCTTGGGACATGAGATTTCATAGACACAACAGCAACATATCGGTATGGATCAATACCTATTAATACCATTATTAGGGGGATGAACATCCATTTACCAGCTATTTTGATGTTCACGAGGGGTACAAGGTTTTGACACACTGCCATATATCAAACTTCAAACATGTTTTTGGGACATAAATTTCCCAAGGAAAGGACAGCAACTCTTAAATAATGACATGTGTTTTGTAGTCCACAACCTATCTGCCTGGATTACGTTAACTTGAAGATTTCCCGTTATGCCCACCATTTTGGAGTGCTATGCCGAGCTGCGTTGAAGTTGAAGGGCCGCTCCTGTCGAACAGCGGGTGTGGGAGGACCATGTGAAAATATGGTGCCACCCAAACAAAAATGTTTGTTTATAACTTTACAACCCCCATCAAGTATATATATATATATAAGATAAGTATATATATACTGTACATAAATATATCATTATATCATGGTATATCGACCATAAAACCCACTATTGGGTGTTTTTCTTCACCAACTTCGCCTTTACAACGTGGCAGCACCTGGCACCAGGATGTCTATCATCAATTGATGATTTGGGGCTACCCCCATGGGGAAACCTCCATGTTTTTTCCTACAAGTATTTTTGAGATGATGTGAGTACTGAAATTAAGTGTATTTCACGGTATTTTGATGTCCTTTCACAAGTCGGGCAAGCTCAGGTGAGGTATATTCCTGTCGAAGA
Organism: Cladocopium goreaui; assembly: GCA_947184155.2. NCBI lineage: Eukaryota > Dinophyceae > Suessiales > Symbiodiniaceae > Cladocopium > Cladocopium goreaui. The sequence goes on from CAMXCT020000404.1 coordinate 241,881, forward strand.
GTATCAAAAATAACCTCCAGCAAGCCAACATAACCATGTTTATAGGTTTTCCATAGCTATGATAGTTTACCAGAGGCTAAAAATCCTGTTTTTATCATAATTGCCAAATCTCCTAGCTATTCACGTAGTTCACCCCGGTACCCTTCTGTTCACACATGGAACTTTGATCCATCCTCAAACACCACCACCCCAAACTAAACAAAAGACCGTGCCAGGGCGTACGAAGACTACTATAGGAAAGACATGGCAACTATCAGCAGGTGGAAAGACGCCGCAAGGGGGATGGCATCCTCCTGTAAATTCAACAAAGAGATGTGGAAAACCCATTGTTTGTAGATCATGTTCCGAATGGAAAACCATAGGCTGTTTACATATTTATCATTATTTTTCTATGTTTACCCCGGGCTCATTTCTGTAGTTCACTCACTTATCAACCAAAAATCCTACCCTCTGGTAAACGTACAAAAAACTATGGAACATCACCATTTTTAATGGGTATATCAACTATAAATGGCCATGTTCAATAGCAAACTGTTTGTTTACCAGGGGGTAACATGTACCAATTCCCCTTACATATTTCCTAACAATCTGCTTCTTGACCATTTTGACCATTTTGACCGAGTGACCAGTTCCGCAGCTCATCACCATTTCAATGGACATTTCAGGTACCGGTGGTTGCCGGTTTTTTGGAGGTACCTACAGATATAAGGCCTAATTTTCAGGGTATATTGCCCACAATTTCTATGGCTCATTACCTCTATTTCAGGCTCCTGAGATTAGCATTGATTTCCCAATTCCATCAAAATGGCCCAAATGTTCTCAATCTTCCCCCCTTTCCGAACATTTACACATTCCCAATATCTCACACAATCTCATGTCCTATATAATCTATACTCCTTCACCCCCATTCCCATAGGATCCATGTATGCTATATATGGTAACATTTACCATCAATATACCCCCAATGTTAGTCATTTACCATACATGGATCCTATGGGTTAGTGAAGCCATTTCCATAGCCCGAAAATTCTCGTCCCATTTGTTGCACCTCCAGAGGCTTGAAGTTCACGTGAATCGTCACCGAGCTATCGGGACCCACCACCCCCGTCATGGGCGTGATCGACAAGGCCTGGTGCGACACGGGACGGTGAAGTGCTGGGCCATCCATGGCTATCCATAGGATTCTCCATGGGATTTCATGGGATTTTATGGGATTTCATGAGATTTCATGAGATGTTTATTCGATGTCTAGCCAACAATGGTGATTTAACGAGACTTAGAGATACAAAAAGAGGGGAAATGCCCTCTGGTAAGCCGTTTGCGAACTGGAAGCCACTGGAAACCAAATAGTTCGTTGATTTAGCTAAAATGGGTGATTTTTCATAAGCATGTTAGTTTACCAGAGGCTAATAGAATCATAAATCATAAATCATAACATATAGTATTAGTATGTATTAGTATGTATCCCATGACGGATCCATGGTGCTGGCATATATGCTAACATTTATTGGGGGTATATTGATGGGATCCATGGCACACCAAACAAATAGCAGCACCATGGACCCTATAATGAACTCACCCAGAAAATGACTAGCTGACATTCGCCGGTGATTTTTGGGGCACCACTAATATCTAGTGAAAATATCCGGCCGAAGCAAGGCCGGGGTGCGAAAAAAACGGGGACACCCAAGATTTCATGATTTCACCAACATGAGGGAGATCATATCATAACACTTGACATACTGGCATTTTTTGTTGGCTTGAAAAAATCGGATTCAATTGGATCATTCACAACAAAATGGGTATGGGTCAATACCTATAGATACATTTTTAGTGGGATGAAAGAGAAACAAGGGGGAAAACAACCAATTAACCTCCCTTGCCCCAAAGATCATTCCAAGCACCTTTTTACTACGGTACTTGAGCCAAGTAGCGTCACTAGCGGTATTGACCCTAGTTCTAACTACGGCTACTACCCCAATGGTTATGCATTTACCCTATGGGGATATTAAATAGAAGTTGTGAAGAACTGTACAACTACTTGGGTGGTTGTTCTCATAGCAACAGGTAAGGAGTGAACTAATACTAGTATATACAGTGGTGGTATAGGGGTCGTAATATTTCTACTCCCCCCTACCCGGTCTAACGCTGGCAACTAGTATATAGGTTAGGGCGCTAGGTAGCTGCCCCTCCCCTGGGTTTAAGTTCACTACCTAAATCTACGCGGATGCCAAGCAAGCGCAGTGCCGGGGCCCACTTTTGGGGTGGCAACGCCTTCGTAAAAATGTCTGCAGCTTGACTGTCGGTCTGACAGTATTCAAGCTCGGCGGAATCGTCTCGAAAGACTTCTGAAAGGCCGGACAGATTTACTTTATGGGTGCGAGTGATGTGCCTAAGCTTAGGGGAATAACCTTTACGTACTACCAGGATGGTAGCTTGGTTATCTTCTAAAACTTTAAGCGTCACTGTGCGCCCTAGGAGAAGCTCCCAGAGTTGCAGGGCCGGTAGGCCTTCTTGGTAAAGGGAATAAGCCAATGAAACCACCTCAGATTCTGTTGTAGAACGGGATGTGGATGTTTGGCGTTTGCTAACCCACGCAAGAGGGAAGAAGGAGTTAGGCCCATATAGAACTAAATACCCTCCGGACGTGGATTTTCCACTAAGACGGTCACCGGCGAAATCGGCGTCAACGTATAAACGTAACTCAAGATCTTCGGGATTATCCTTGATGGTACCCACTAGACGGTATTGGGGTGTAGAGTCTATGTATTGGATGAGTCTTAACAACCTCTTATCGTCCCCCCTGGACCAAGACTGCACTTTAGTGGCTAAATCATTAATTGGTTTAATTATGTCAGGTCTGGACAGCCGACCAAGCCACAACGCCTTCATAAGAATGCGGCATGCATTGGGTGCCAGTTCACCTTTAGCCTCTTCATCTTCAACAGAGACAGAACCATCAGGTACAAAAGGAGTGGCAGCATGCTTCAAACTTTTGATGTTGGTGATGGACTTATAAAGGTCAACTGTTTGGTGTGCATAATCTAGCATGTCAAAGACTAAGGCTTCTTGTGCGCGAAACGCAGCACATTCCTCGGAACCCTCGGTTTTGGGCAATGGCATTACTAGATGATTGCGACCTAAAATTCGGTATATTGGTTCAGGTGGTTCAATATCCACAACGGATGTCAGCTTTGCCCAGAAGGCATCATGTTGGTCAGTGGGACCAGCAAGCGTGAGATCATCTACATAGGTGGAAAGCAACAACTTAGTATCTGGGAAAAAGAAGTTACCAGGGTATTCAGGTACCTGTTGGCCACCTAGGTTGCGGATAATTTTCTTTAAGTGCTGCTCCCAAAGGCCACCGGCATCAGGATGACCATATAAGGCTTTAACTAGGAGGACTACAGGTTTAACAAACTTATCTCGCCAATGTTTTGGTCTCAGCTCAGGCGGGAGTTCTATCCAGGTCTTGTACTTTGAAGACAGGAGTGCTTGAACGTAAGCCTTTACAGCATCGGCTGCGGATGAGCTGTTACCTGGCAGGGAACCGTATGCCAAACAAGCATTCAAACCTTGGACCGAAGTCGGGTTTGCCCCTAGCTCCTGGTAGACCGCTGCAGCGCCATGTTCGTCCTTTGCGCAGTCGCCCCTATAGACGATCCTGCCCTTCATCTTTTGCAGGTGCTGCGCAAGCTCGAAGAATTTAATGGACGCTATGGTCATGAGTTGCCCGAAATGAACGGACACTCCTGTGCGCTTGGCCTCGGCGCGTACATCTTCCTTTTCCCGAACGGAATCAAGTGACCACGTTCCTGCCTTGATCAGTCCGTCGGCCTGAGCCTTAACAGCATCAAGGGCTTGGGGGTTGGATAACATCTCGGCCCTAGAAAGCAACTTAGTTACCATGGCTTGAACCTCTTTGGAAGGTTCGTTGTTATCTTCATGCCCGAAGGCTTGTGACAACAAACGCTCATGGTCTAAAAGCTCCGACACTAAGCAGTTCACTGTTGGATCTGTTTCAATGGCAACTGCAAGATCCTCAAAACCGGCTAGTGGGGACACATGTTTGAGATGTTGTTCAACTTCGCGGTGCTCTTGGGGTTCGGTTGAAAGTGGAGCGCATGGCATTGCGGGAGCATGCTGTTGAGAACACTTAGCAGGGTACAGCGCTTGGGTAATCAAAAATGCCATCTCTGGGGGATACATAGCTGATCGCGCCGTTTCCGAACCTTCACACTTTTCATGTGGTTGTTCACAACTGCACTTTTTATCTTTAAAAACATCTACTATTCTTTGGGAAGTGGTTCGGACTCTCCAAGGCTTTTTGATGGGAACACCTTTCTTGGACTTAAGACCTACTGCACAACCATCGAAATCAACTTCCATAAACTCAGGGTGAGAATTAAAGAAAGCTACGACATCTGGTCTCTTCCAGCCAGTTGAGGGACGTGGCCATTCAAAAGAAACAGTGCCTCCTAGTTTCAAAACTAATTCTGCCCTTTTGGTAAAGCTTTTGAAAAGTCGTTTCGATTCTCGGAGTTGGAGCGCTAATCTTTTCATATAAGCAGCTCCTCCCTTCCGTCTATTAATATACTGCCAAGGTGAACCAGACGTGCATGGTATGGACGACCAAAGGTTAGGTGGTGCAACTTTTGAGGCTTCACCTATTTGATAATCAAGTTGGGAACATTGATTCTCATCACTTAAGTCTATCCTTTCCTTGCACAACCCAACGTGATTTATGTTACATTGTTCACTTGTCAACCCAAGCTGTGAGTTGAGGGAACATGCAAACTCAAACAGTGTTGACTTCTCATTGGACCTCTGGCTTTTCTTCAAGGCACGTCGTTTACGACGGTTATTATTGTTCTTAGGAGGCTGATTAGCTGCGGGGCATGCAGGCACGGGCTGTGCACCGAACACTGGCAAGGAATCCCTACTTAGCTCAGCACGGCTGGGAGCGGTCTGGGGCAAAGTGGCAGCACCAGAGACACTATAAGGAACGGCAACTGTGATTTCACCTTCATCATCAAATATGCCGTCTTCCGGTGGTGGTCCCACGGGGGCATCCTCAAGCGCACTGGGAACTTCGCTAGGAGGTTCGACAACTACCGACTCTGATATGGGTTTTGACTTGGCTTCCAGCTCCTTCTCTTCATCAACTAGTTTCTGGAACCATTTGCGGCACTCTGCATTATGGTACCGAGTCTTATTCTTACACCCTGTACAACCGGGAGTTTCCTTAAACTTTATGATGCGGTCTAAGGTGATATAAACCGATCTAGGTTTGGGACCGGGTGTAGATGGGGAAGCTAAACCGCCGTCTGGTGGAAACGGAACATTTTGCAGGGCTATTTCAGGGAGCTTAACATCATCGGGATCATCCCCCCTGATTAAGGCCTGGTGCTTCGAAAAACCGACGGGAAAATAGGCATCACCATCAGGAAGGTATAGTTCAGGCTCGGGTACATCGGAAACACATGAAGCACCTCTAGTTCGAAACTCTTGATAATCTAATATCCGAACAACATATCTATAACGAAAACCAGAATCGATTCGCCAACCAAGAAACAAACCAGGTGCCATATTGGGTTCTAAGGTCCTTTTTGTTGGATGCTTCTTGCGATAGTACACAAGTTGACCAAAACACAAACGCTTACCATCAAACTTTTCACGTGTAAGAGCTTCCCATTGGGTCTTTTCAGGGTCCACAATAGAAGGTCTATCAAAAGTCATGGAAAGACATGCGTATGGGTAACTATAAGTGTGATACTCATAAGGCAAACCAGATTGTAAATGAACAACCCTGCAACACTCCTTCTCTTCCCGGATGTCGCGCTCTAGGAGAGCGTTGTGCGGCCAACGATTGGGAAGGGACGTCTCAGGAACGAAGCCGACCTGATGGGCAGCCTGCTCCAATTCCTGTGCTTCGTCCATTTTGATAAGTGTGTGGGTGGCAAGTTCATTGGCTTTCAATCCCACGAAATGTCGAAAATTTTTGGCATGTGATTCAACATCTCTTTTTGATAGGGGATATGCTATTCGTGCACCAGAGTAAAGGTCCCTAACCACATGATGTGTTTTAACCCCACCTATCCCCGTTCCAAAATGCTCAGACCCTTTTGCAAGGATAACATCATCAGTGGCCAATTGCTCAAAGGGTTGTTTTGGTGGATCAATCTTATCATCGGACTTACCATCCTTAACATGAGAGACCCGCATGGCAGTATCCTTAGCAATATGGCATAATGGGCAATATGGATTCTTGGGGTAGTGAGTCAAAAGATGCTCTAAGCTAGTGGCTTCCTTTTTCAAGATTTCATCTTTGATAGGGATACCATCTCCTAACTCAACAAGCAACTTATCATCTAAAGGGTGCGGTGGCGCGCTAGGAGCAGCACCTTCCGGTACACTTGCATGTGGGCTGCTGGATGCAGCTGCATCTTTTGGATCATCGGCCTCAGCAACTTCGTCAAGTCGTGCGACATCTTGACCTGCAAAGCTAGGTGAATAACCAGAATCCTCATCCGGCAAAGGATCAGCTGGAAGAGCTGTGGAAACTGGGGTTAACCTTTCTGCTGGAACAAAGTTACGCGGACTAAGTTGTTCATCGTATTGGGGAACATATTCAACAACACGTGAGGCACAAATCCTGGCATTGCGGGGAACCTTAAGCTTGCATCTATTGATGTTCTCAGGTGCAATTAGATATGGAACATTTTCTCGGGGATCCCAAACGAACATATAACCTTTATCCATAACAGTCTTGCCGATACTCTGAGCTGGTGGACAATCTTTTAAGACATAAACCTCCTCCCCTTCTAAGATTTTGCTGCCATCAAAAGCGATTGACTCTTGACCAGCCTGGCTACCCCCCCTGTCGCGAAAGCTACTGGGTTTGGAGATTGCTGCAAAAACTCTTTCATTTTTGGGGTTAAGGCTTGTTTGCCAATTAGATGCCTACCGGCTGCAGTGTCCCAAAGCCACGGGATTGCTCCGTTAAGCTTGGAAGGCATAGCGTCAACAATGGGCACGGCTGCTGTGCCAGCAGCTATAGTGGCTACATTGCCAGGAACGCTAGTTGTAGACTTAGGCTTGGATAATGCTCGGGGCGGGGGCCCCTTATACTTTTCGGTGGCAGAATGTAAGAAGGCGCACTGCTTCGCCTTGCAGGCGTTGTAGGCATAGAACATACATGGTGTTCTTGCCTTTTGGGCCGGGGTCATGTTGGCGACCCGATTGGCCTCCGCACTCCTTGGAGTGGTTGCGCCTGCTTTTGGTGGTGGAGAAGTAGTGGTTGTGCCCTTGGCTTTGGCCTTTGGTTTGGCCTTAGCTTTAGCATGAGGCGCTGGAGCAGCCTCTACCTTCTTACCTTTGTCTGCCTTAGATTTTGGATTAGCATTTTTGGGAGCGGGGGCTCCAGGCACACCAGCCTTAGGATTACCTTTTGGGGCAGCCTTAGGATCAGAGGTGGCAGGGGCTCCTGCAATTTTGGGGTTATTGGTACCAAGATATCCCTCCGCAGGCTTGAGCTTAAGTTGTTTATCAAACTCAATACGATTCTTGCGTTGTTGGTCAAGTTGGAGGACTAGCTCTACTTTTTCCCACAACCAATTAGTCGATCTGCGGTGGCTGGTAAGTGGGGCTTCGCGGGCTTTCAACACTTTGGCAGCCATGATAGGGGCCCGCTCGAGTTCGTCAATTAAATGGTTAAAAAGAGTTTGCTCTCGCGGTAAATCTTGGATTGGTATTGTTGACATCACATAAATATACTTGTCTCTGAAGGCCTCTAGATCTTGGTGAGTATTCCCCGGGATGCGAAGCGATAACAAGTTGCGTTCTCCCAACATGCCAATTCTATCGCGTTCCAGTTGGAAATAGTGAAAGATCTTTTGGAGCATTACGCGTCCACACGGCATAGAGCCGGAAGAGAGGCGCTCAGATTCAACCATTTGCTGAAAAATTAAGCCAAATCGACCCCGTCGGCAAGTTTTTATAAGCTTCGAGGCGATTTCTCGATCCGTGCGTGGGAAGCGTGGATCGGTTTTTAGCTGATTTTCAGTGGATGTCATGCATTCTTGGGCCCATTGGTAAACTTCGTTACCTGGGGTTTTCTGTAGCTTACCGATGGCCATGAGGACCTGATTGACATATCCTCTAGCTTGACCGGCGTTTTCAGGAGGGTTCGGAAAAACCAAATCATTGAGCGATTTTACTCTAATGGTATTATCCTCCTCATCTGCATAGTCCCTAACATCAGCATCTCCGGGACGGGGTTGCGCAAGCCCTTGGTCCGGAAAATCTTCCCCCATGTTCATAGTCAAGTATGGGCAGTTAATTTCATCATGAAATTCTCCACAAATCCTACATTGAGTAAATGGATTTGGTGGGGGTGGCCCAGCATCAGAATCTGATGAGGACTCAGAACTACCCGACTGCTTAGAACGTTGGGACCCAGAGTTATAAACATATGGAGACCCTTGGGGTAAAAGACCTGCTTTACTTAGAGGCAACGGCGGCAGGCCCGGTGGCAACACCTGTTGTGGCAAAGGCGCGACGACGGAACATGGTGCACTCGTCCCGATTGGTGCGCTCAAAGCAGCACCTCCCATGGCCAAAGCTTGAGGGGTGCTAGGTGGTGGAGCTATAGGCATTGGTGCTTTCGCCGCTTGCAGTTGTGCTACAAGTTGTGTCTGTGTGTGCAACGCTTGCATAAGTTGTGAAACTTGGTCCTGTAGCGCACTAATGCGATCTTCATTTGTACAATGCTCACTTGCCGCAGTACCAACATTAAGTTGCACGGCACTAGGTGCCGGAACAGGGCTAGGTTGTGCTAGACCCGACTGCAGGGGAACAATTGCACTAGAAGATAATGGTAGGCCTTCGGGGGCTTCTACCAAAACAGGCCGTCCAAAACTTATGGGGATGCTTGGAACACTAGACATGTTTTGGGTGGATGACGCAGGTTGTGCTGCATCAGGCAAAACAGGATTAAACTGAATCAAAGGGGATTCCCTAGGAGACATACCTGTTGGTTGCCGAGGTGGAGTGTGAATTGGTGTGGCTGACCCCTCCATAACGTCTGAAGTAAAAGGGTTATTTTGGCCCTCAAACAAATCAAATTCGGTATGAACGGTCATTGGTGATTCAGGAATTGGGGTCGGGGTTGCAACTGGGATATTGTGGGCACCCTGTTGCTGGATGGCATCCAATTGCGATTGGAGTCTAGCTATCCTTATCTCCCTATCCACTAACTGATTATCACGATCAACCAACTGTTGTGAACCAATCGCAATTTGTCGTTGAAGTGGTCGAATGTTATCATTAACCCATTGTTGTGCCCTTTCTTGAACTACACCCCTATTAGCCAAAATTTCCCGTTCAGCTTCATCACGAATCCCCTGAACTTGTTGTTGGGCCCTCATCTCTAAAAGTTGGAAATTTCTATCCCTCTGCTCAATGGCAGCCCTAGCTTCCTCCTGCTGAACCAAGTAGGCACGTGTGGCCTGCTGATGGTACGCCGCTGCAGCCTGAGCGAAGTCAGACTGTTGTTGCACGGCCCCGGCATGGATGGCTTTGGCAACCTGTTGGGCATGTTGAACTTCTAGTTGTGATGAGAGTGCTACATCGGCAGCATTATTAGCTATTAAGGACGCTTGATGCGCTTGGGTTACAGCTGCACCTGCCAAGAAAGACGCTTGTGTGGCATTAAGGTCAATGGGAACATTTGGATTGTGCCTACTGCTGCTACTGGATGGATCAGGACCTGAACGTGCTCTCTGCCTAGCCCTACCCCTATCCTCCATACTGGTATCAGATGATTCAGGTTGGGGATTATTATGGGATAGGTTACTTCCAGATGCTCTTCGGGGAACAAGTATTGTGGAAGCGGCAGGTATTCTAGTACCACTAGGTAATTTGGGGTCTTCTGGAGAGCTCCTAGACCTATCTGCACCTGAACTCTCACTTGGTGGAGTTAATCCAGATTGCATCTTTTACCAAGGGACCAGCACGAATGGGTCCTGGCGCGAGCGGATGCTCAAGCACCTCCCAGTGAAACAACAAGACAAGACACGGACGACCAAAGGGCACGGCTGTGCCGAAAGAGACGCGGTACTGGGTGTGCAGATGGCACAACCTCAGGCGAAACGAAAAGACAATGACAGGCAAAACTGTACAAGGGCGAGCTGTTTATTTGGTTTTGGATTTACGCTCAAGCCCCTACCAAATCGCCGGTGATGCCTAGATTGGATGCCGATGAAGCTCAGGCCACAAGAAAGTCAATTCCTACGGCGGGAAAATTGGTCTCCCCTCAAAGGCACCGGTGCGTGATTACGCAAAAAGTAGTCCACCCCTTTGTCCCGGACTGCACTTTCCAATTGAGGCCACCAACTCAATGTGTGGGACTTGTATACACAAATCGTAAAGATGTTGGCGCGTGCAGCTTCGTCGCAAACGTCTTGGCGATCGTCAAGATGTATGTTTGCGCCGCTGGATGTGAGGACGGGTGTCTTACCACCAGGACCTACTGGATCGTTAATTACCGTTACGGTGCGAAATGGAAGGCCCTGTGATCTACAGAACTCCGCAAGATTATTTGCGTCCTCTTCCGTTTGCCGACCGCGGGCGACGCCGCTGAAGGAAACGATGTGGAACTCGATTCTGCCCTGTGCGAGCTGCACTAGGTTCACGAATTTATCCACAATAGAACGATCAAAAACCTTAAGGGCGTTTCTGGCGCAGTCGAGGGTGTCGTGCCAGTCGAAGAACACAACTAGATTATTGCCACCGGCACCTCGCTCTTGACGAGCTCGGATTAAAGGGCCTAAATCTATTCTACCCCCTGGCGCGCGAATCGCAGCACCTGCCTTACCTCTAGTAGGAACAGCTGCTGTTGATGTAGAAGACGCCACAGGTGGTTGCGGAGGTGGTGTTGGTGGTGTAGACACTGGTGTCGCAGGTGGACTAGGTTTTGGGGACGCGGTCTTATGGGCTTTTGGTACAGGACGATCGGGTCTAGGGGGAATCACAACAGGAGGTTGTTTAGCAGGTGGCTTAACTTTATTATGTTTTTGCTTCTGCTTCTCCGATTGATGGTATGCCTCTAGTGCTTGGCGATGTTTTCGATCGGCAAGTGACTCTACGTGTCTTTCCCAATCTTTATCCTGTCGTTCTTTTGAACGTGCCCAGGCCGCGTTGAGCTCCTCTTCAGTAGGCGCTGGTGGATCTGGATCAACACCTGGCTCGTAAGCTTGGCCAACAGTTACGGAGTAGTTATAGGGAGGTCTTGGAGGAGCCTTGTATTTCTTTTTGATTGGAGGACCTCCTTGGGGCGCACGTGCAGCCCCTTCCCGCCAGGGTGGAACTGCTGATGCGGACCTACTTGCTGCACTAACTCCGGGTGGAGGCGGCTTAGTTTTAGCTGGTTGGGATGATGATCTAGGTGGTGGCGAACCTATTGATTTTGGAGGAGTCTTAGGTCTTGGGATATCAGGAACAAAAACCTCGGCTTTGGTGCCGTCTCGGAAGATTTGGGTTTGGATTGTACCTGAAACTCTTGTTGAAGAAGTTGTTACGGCAACTGGAGCCTCTTCCTCAGCTGTTGTGTCCCTGTGACGAGATCTAGAACGTTCAGCACCTTTTGCACTGGGTGACAAAAACCTACTAACACTACCTCTAGTAGTTGGAGCTTTCGGCGATGCCTGCGATGGAGTGCTGGGTTCTTGAGGCGCTAATGGAGCAGCCTCTTCCTCAACTTCTACTTCAACCTCAACTTCCTCCTCACCCTCGGGCGGGGCTTCAGGAGGGTCAGATGAGTGATCCTCTTCCTCTTCGCCTTCTGGTTCACCTGGATCGGAGGGATCTGGGTCCTCGTCCGGTGCCTCGGGCTCAGATGGAGGCCCACCTGGCGCAGCAGCAGTTGATGTTGGTTCGGGTTGAGGAATTGATCTACGTCGAGATTGATAAACCTGCCTACGCCCAGAAGAAGTTGTTGTAACAATAGCCCTTCTTTTTGGTGGAGGAACTGTAGTTTCTTCTTCTTCAACCCCGTCAACAAGTTCTGAGTCTACAGCAACTAGACCCTCAGGTTCAGAGATCGGGATTACCTGGGTATTATGGGAGGATACCAATGCAGTGTTGCTACCAACCAATGACGGATCACGCCAAACTTCGTCAGCAAGTTCGTGGGGGTCAACGGATGATGTAGCAGTGCCAGGAATGGCAACAGGAACAGTTGTGGGTTCCCTTCCAACAGAGCCAAGCGGCTTTGAGATACGCACCCAAGTGCCCTCAGAGTTTATTATCACTGGGGGATAATTATTATCAGTGGGTCTTAGGGCTATTGGTCGGGAACTAAGACTAGGGGTACCCAAGTTACCACCCCTTGCACGGCGCAACACCTCAGTGTCCTGATCTGCAAAAGAACCGTCTGCTCTCGGGATGAGAGTGGCTGGAACCCGTGATCTAGATCGGCTCACTGGCTTAGGCGCAGCGGGTGCTGACGCAGCTGGGGTCTTATCGATGTTACCACCTTTAACTTTTCGGGCAGGGGGTGTGCCAGCTCTCTCACGTGGTCTCCCACGCTCTGCCTTGTCCAAGTCGGCCGCCGATGGCGGTGGATGAGATGGTGGCGGAGGGATCGCTGTTGCAGCCCTGTCTCCTCTTGGCGTTGCAGCTCTTGGCGGCCGCTGCGGAGGGGGTCCTAAAGTTTGGTGGAAATCTCGATGTGCTGGCACCGGAGGTGCTGGATAACTTGGTGGTGGCCCTAATCTACTTAAAGGATTGTTCTTGGGAGGCTTAGCAACTTTGGGGTCCGATGCTTTAGGCTTGGCCGGTTCTGGCACGGATGCTTCGCCGGATGCTTTTGGATCGGATGCTTGCTCAGCCTTCTCAAGTTTAGGGCGCTTTTCAGCAGCCCCTCCCGTGACACGTGGCGGCGGAACACTGGCTACGGATTCTGAAACTTTCGGAGCGGGTTGATGGCCTGCAGGTCGAAGGGATGGCACCCACGGCGGTGGATGACTAGGTTCCTTGGGTTCTGACACTGGCTTAGGCCTAGCTTTAGCTTTCGGTGGGCCCCTTGGTGATGGTGTGTGGGTTTCTTCAGAAGAACTAACACCCCTATCTAATGTTGGGTCAACACCTAATGCTGTAGCTTGCTCGGATCCAGATGGTAGTTCAGTATTTTGGGTAAACACACTAGCTTTGGCTTTTGCCTTACCTTTTGGTTGTGGACCCCTATAGGTATCGTAGTCGTCCCAAACGGATCTAGGTGGATCTGGGTCCCCAAATGCCTGCAAGTTAATGTGTTCCTTGTCAGGTAGCACAGTGTTTGCAGCAGTATCTGGAGCAAGATGCAACTCACCACTTCGATATCCGTTGGTAAAAACCCAATTTCTATAAGGAGCAAAGGTATTAGCAAGATGGACTAAGATTTGGTTTAGCGTACAATGATTGTAGAGGACCCTAAAGACACGGACAGTCCAGATCAGTTCAGCGGATGCTTCTGAGTGGTGGACGTACCTGAGCCAGAATTCTGCCTCGTCCCAAAGAAAGTTAGCTAGTTTATCAAAGTCGGATTGCCAACGCTGGATGAGCCGCTTGGTCTGGGC
>CAMXCT020000405.1:0-20000 GCA_947184155.2 Cladocopium goreaui
TCGGCCGCGACTTCAACATGACCTCAGCTGTCTGGACCAGGATTGTTGCTCTGCTGGATGCAGCGGGCTCGCCGTCGCCGGCGGCCTTTGGAGGGTCATCTTTGGGAGGCTCAGCAAATGTGCCCGAAGGCATCGTCTTGATGTCGATGTAGTCCTCAGTGTCAGGTTGTTGAGCTTCGACGTCCTCCTTGGTGAATGACCTGCCCGTCGGCACAATGTGTCTTCGGGACTCTCCGAAAAGCAACTTGGTGATGTTTGCACATGTCTCCTGATAGGATCTTGGCAGCTCGTCCAGGACGGCGCTCATGTTCCTCCGCAAATCATCCCATGTCTCCTGGGCACACTCAGAAAGCTCCAAACCAATTTGGCCAACCCGCCATCCGGAATCAAGTGCGAAAAGGGTAGCTGTCCAATAGGCAGCAAGGCGCGTGCGATTTTCTTCAGAGTTGGCGAAATGCCACTGGTCTCTGAATTCCATTGCATCGGCGTACCCCTTTGCTTTCAGCCACGGATACCGCGGATTGGCACGCCCTTGCAGGCTGCTGGTTAGAGCTTTGAATCGGGGCTCCAAATGGTCGAAAAATTGATCGAAGATGGGATGAATGCCGTAATCTGCGCTCCAGGGCGCGGTCGTGAGACCGGCCGTCTGCAAGTCCAACTCCCGGGCCTTGTTGATGAACCATGTCAAGTGGCGCTCACAATCATCCAGGATCGTGGGCCAGTGCCCGTTGGGACCATCGTACGGCCAATTTGGATTTTGGGCAATTCCATCCTCCCCTACCCATTCATTTCCGAACCAGGACAAGTGCAGGTTGATGCGTGCATGAGGATAGCGCTCGCGGGCGTCCGCGGCCAATTCGATCCCTCTCTTTACCAACTTCTGCAAAGTTTTGCCCCAAAGCATCTCGTGGATGAACTCAGTCACGTACTTGGGTTTGCGCTGTCGGTAGTGCTCGGAAAGATCAAACTTCTTAAGTGTCTTCCTACGCCCTGTGATCAATGCGCATGACGAGTCAGAGACTAAGATCCAGATTACGTCATTGACGGGCATCTCTGGCAGCATGATCTTTTCGATGTGGGACTCCTTTGGCAAAAAGCAGAAACTAAGGTATTCTGCAAGCGGATCCTCTCGACCATAGAACCTCAGGGCCGAAGCCGGCGTCCATTCGGTCATCAAACCATCCACAAGGTCCTGAGCAGCCTGATTCTCACCTTCATTGCGCATGGCCAATGCATACAAAATGCGATTGTGAAGGAGCAACCATGCTTCTTTGTTAGCCTCACGTGTGGCTTCGAGCGCAGCCTCGCGGCTGGCCGGGTGTGCTGTGGCATATCGTGAGTCAGCCATTTTTGCAGGACAGGCACGAGTGACAACGGGTGAAATCCTTTTGGATGTTTGGCCCACCACAGCTACCCGGAAACACTCATGGAGCATGTCAGTCAACTTGAAGGTATAGTTCTCAGCAAGTTTAAGAGCTTTGCCCCTACTTTGATCATGCTCATGTTTGCCATCACATTTGAATGAGTCTAACACGGTGAGTTCTTTAAAATTTCCGGCAATAGTCCGACTTTTCTTCATTGGTCGACCGTTGTTTCCAAGAACACCCAACATACAACCATCAAAGTGATGAGTAGTCATGGATCGTTCTTTGAGGAATCTTCTAACCATCGGCCATTTCCAGTATTTGCAATTCTTGGACAATTCAAATGCTATCAAGGTTCGTTCATCATAAACTTCATCCACAAGTTTGACAAAAGATTTGAACAACTTGGTAAACTGTTTTTGTTGCTCTTTGATTCTTTCTTGACCCTCAACAGTAAGGCCATTCACGTTCCCCCATGGGCTACCTCCTACACAAGGCAACGATGCATAGAGTATCAAAGTGCCGTCATTGAAATCATTTCTGAAATCTTGCACTTGGGAGGCTAGCCGTTGCCGACAGCTGTTAGTGGTACCATCTTCTTTTTCGGTAACCCTAATGCAGTGGCAATCTTCATTGGACTTTCTTGGGGTACTAAGTTTCGAATCATCAGAGCAGCAAAATTCGATTAACATTCTGGGCTTAAAAGACTTTTGGGAGCCCCCCTGATTCCCGGCAGCGGTTGCTAGTTTTGGCACCTTAGTGGAGTTCGGCGCCGCGGTGTGGCGGGCTGCTGCTTCTTCCACCTTTGTCGGGCCAATGCCAATGAGATGAATGGCATGCAACCAAAGGGCTGGTCGGGTAAAAGGTTTTGTGAGAATGTCTGCAACTTGGAAACTGGTTCCTACGTTGAGAAGATCGAACTGTTTACAATCAAATTGCTGTTTCAACCATTTGAAGTTGATGTTTTGTGTTTTGTTCATGTGTCTCATGGATGCTGATGAACCGGTGGACATGACTGTAATAGTCGCCTGGTTGTCCTCCATAAATTTGACTTGATAAAATTCAGGGAAACTGGCCTTGAGGGAGTTGATGTCCGCAACACTACAACCTGTATCGACATTCCCATTACGGATTTCGTCAATTTCGTGGTCGATCCTAGTGAACACAACATCTTCTTGGGGCTTCGCGGCATCGCGAGCTGGTTTGCCCTGCAGCTTCTTGAAAAGGTTCAACTGCTCAAACAGGGCCAGCATTGGAATGCCCTCGGCTCTCATGCTGTGGTTTGCGGCAACTACCTCAGCCTCAGTTGAAGATATAGCAACAACCGTTTGTTTCTTACTGAATGCATTTAAGGGGTAATACGTGTTGGGGCCTACAAGCACAATGGCACTGCCAGTGGTACTCTTGCTATCATGTTCGCCTGCATGATCTGCATCGGCAAAGAGCCAGAGTTGGCATTCATCAAAGGCATCCCCAATGAAACCCTCTAGGAAATGGTGCTTTGTACAGTGAATGTATGACACCAATCTGTGCAAGGCAACATCGCATTCTATGGACCATTTTGTCACTCTAGATGCTAAGCTTTGTGTGGCACGCAACAAGTCGAACCTTGCCATTCTGGCGGCAAAGAGTATCTTCATCAAGATCTTGCTGGCCACTGGCTGGAGTTTGCCAGGCTTTTCATCTTCACTGAGTGTTGGCCGTGCGATGCCAGCATCTGTGAATGGTGTTGGCACCTCTTTCAAGGACGATGGGCTGACTTTCGCAAGGTTACAATAATTTTCTACACAGGACCCCAGGAAATCGCTCATGTCATACCTTACTAAGTTCACGGGCTTGGCCATGACGCCAGCTTTGTTCTTCACGGCGTGTTCAACCCCCCTGAACTTAGAGGCCTTGGCTTCCTTTTTCGCCTCCCGTTTGTCGCGATGTGGTCCTGGTCTGGCTTTACTTGCCATTGCAAACTGCTTGAATTTGTCAGGTCCATCTTGTCCATAACAGAAAACTGTTTTTCCTGTCCAGAATTCATTTGTTTGATTGCTAGATGTTTTCCAATCATCTGTGTAAACATCATAGCCCCCTTGATTGTTCCCGTCGGTGATGCTAGGACAACTTTTCAGTGTTACCCTTTTGTCAAAGAAAGTTATGCGACTTGAATTTTGACAAGTTACATCTCCCCCCTCATCAACCGGCTGGTACAATCTTTTTCGGGGTTGAATGTGGTGTCTGATCCATGCCATGTTGGTTTCATCATGCTCCCACCAGTCTTGTGTTCTGTGTTGTGCCGCTGCTGACTTCTTGGCTTCAAAGGCGAATGCGAAAGGGTGTGCCTGCGAAGGCAACCGGATGTTGTGAAATTCACGGTGCATACAGCCAAAGTAGCGGTCATACGGCTCAGGATCACCAATGTTCACTGCAGCCTTGACGCTTGCCCATGCCTTTTCCAGATTGGCGGTAGGGCCAGCCATCTTGAAGTCATCTACATACACAACCAAAAGACAGTTGAGCGCTTGATGATGAAAAATTGAATGCCAAATGTCAGGTAAAATTTGCTTCCAACCCTGTTTCACCACACGGCTATTGAGATGATTTTCCCAAATACCACCGCTATCAGGATGACCATAAAGGGCAAGTAACATAGGAACCATGGGTTGCCAGTACTTTTTCTCCCAATCTTTGGGCCATCTGTTGCGTGGAAGTGACAACCATGTGGGCACCCCTGTGAAGAGGGCTTGTATGTAGGCTTGGATTGCATCTGCCTGCTGTTTGGAGAACCCGGGCTGACTACCGAAAGCATCTAGCAGCTTTGCTGCTTCCATGGATGCTGGGGAAGAGCCTAACTCGTTGAAGAGTGCGTGATCGGAATTCTCGTCCCTGACAGTGTTCCCTTGGAAAACCGTCCTACCCTTGAACTTCCGGCGAGGGTCTGACTCAGGCAATTCAGAACCCTTCTCATAGCAAGCCTCAAAGATTCGACCTAGGTGCACAGTTTGGCCATTGCGACGAGCCTCAGCTACTATGTCGCGGCATTCACGAACACGCTCCTCATCCCAAACACCCTTATTACGGAGATTATCCCACTCCTTATCAAGGGCGGCCTTGGCCTTGGGGTTGCTGGCAATCTCATCTTTTGATACAAGCCTAGCAACTGAAGCGAAAAGCTCGAGTGCGACCTTGAACTCAAGTTCCTTGATCTTCTCTCGGACGAGCTCTCTAATTCGAGGCCGGTGCTCAATTGTGGCAGGCGCGGCAACTTTTGGCATTGCCGGCACGGAAAACTTTTGGGAATTGGCTGGAATGATTTCCCAAACATTGCCTACGAGCTTTGCAGTTGCAGGAGGGCATTGAGTTGCCTCAAGCCGGGCCGGTGAAGATTTCTTCTTTTTGCCCTTGCTGCCAGATGATGATTCTGGCTTTTCCTCCTGCTCCTTGGCTGCTTTCTTTGCTTCTTCCTCGATGATCAGCTTCCTATCTTGGGGTCCTAACATCTTCCACAGTTCTGAGTCGATCCCCTCCGGACGCTTTGAACCTTTGTAGTTACGTACAATCCGGTGACCATCCCAATGATGTCCATCTGGAATAATTTCTCCTTTGGGGGTCAATTTGAGATCTGGAAATACGGGCGCTTCGGGTGCATCAGGCTCGACATCGCTGTCGGCTGGTAGAGGCGTACCTGGCTCGTATTCATACTCATCTTGCGGTGGATGCAAACTGGACTCCAGAGGCACAGCTTTGGGTGTCTGCGGAATGACCTGGTCCTCGAGGCGATCGGCTTTGGGTGCTTTCGAGTCGATCAGAGCTTTCAAAGGAAAGATGAAACCCTCGGATGGCAATTCCAACCTCTTTGTTCTTTGGATTGTCAGTGCACCCCAGTTGACATGATAATCCGCGGCTTCCAACTTGGCAACTAAGTATTCACCCTTCCAATCATGACCTGGTTGGATGTAATACCCAAGGAAAATTCCTTCATTTGCTGTTGGGGAGAGCTTACCTGATGTGTTATCCAACCTCTTGGGGTTATTCCAGAACAACACTTTGGCACCAAATGGAATGTGCATTGCAGGGAACTCTTCACCAAACCTGAGTTGCCATGGGGAATCACTGCCGTCAAGCTGGGGGCTTGCATTGATCGCGGTCGCATGATGCTGCATGGCCAATGGCCACATTTTCAAAGGAAGTCCTGATTGCAACAAGTTGCTCCGGGCACCTTCCAACATCTGACGAACTTCGCGCTCAGCAAAAGATTTTGATGAATCTACGTATTCAATGGAAGTTTGGTGTCTGTAGCCCAAATCCTTGATGGCCCTGATCAATTCTGGGGAATTGTCAGTGTACACAACTTGAACATCATCCTTTGATCCAATGAAGTGATTCAGACCATCAACACAGCTTTGTGAGTCCTTGGACTGGCTAGGGTAGACATACCGATATTGGGTGTGCAGATCTTTCAACACCAACGCAACTTGCTCCCCCCTGAACCCCTCTTCTACATTTTTCTTGATGATGACATGATCCCCAATGATGTGGTCACCAAACACTTCAGTTTCGATTCTCTTCTGACCACCCTTCTTTCGTGCCTGAGGTGCCATCATCCTTGCTCGTTGGCAAGTTCTGCAAAAGGGGTTCTTGGGGAAATGCGTGTACTGATGTTGGGTACTTGCAGCTTCAGCCAACAGATCCTCAGTCTTGCGGCTTCGGATGTACTCCTGCTGAGCGTCATCCTCCACCAACTCATCCAACTGCTCTTCATCTTGGGCTTCGTCCCGCTTGGCTTTTGAGCTCGACCGTGAGGTCGGCATTGCAAACAACTTTTTGAGGTGCTTATCCTTTTGAAATTGATCTTTGGGATAAACCTTGCAACTATCATCCAAGATTGGGACATGACCTTCGATCTTGAGCTGGACGACCTTGTCATCTGGACGGACTAGGATTGGTTTGCCATTGGCAGGCCATACGAAACTGTAACCCTGATCTACGCATCTCGTTCCTACAGAGAGCACAGCTGGGGTATGATCAAGCACATACGGATGCACGGGATCTGGCAATGCGGACAACTTGACATCAGCAACTTCATTTGCCTCGGTCGAACCATTGGCTGTGACTAAGGAAATCGGATGCTCGGCTGCACGGCAGTTCTTGGCACTTACGTCCCTCAGCATTCCTTTGGACACAAGATCGGATTCACTACCTGAGTCAACAAGCCAACTAACGCCGGCCTTTGGCGCAGCTGTGGCAATTGACGGGAAACGACCAATGTCTCTAAGGGCTTTGGGACCGCTGATGAACCTGCACTCTTTGCATGTGATGTCGCGTGTGTCCTCATCCCAACAACAAAACCCACAACTTGGTGCAACATCTGAATCATGAAGTTTCACAGTTTCTTGGAGCTGTCTTGCACGAACCTGAGCTTCATGCTGTTCAACCTTTGATGAAACTGGAACATCTTCAGCTGTCTTGTACACCTTAGTGAACTCTCTTGGACGGTGCTTGACTGGGACTTGACGACCGACTGCCTTCACCTCGATCACATGTGGAGCCTTTCGGAATCTAAGACGCTTCATGCTGACACTTGCCTCATCAGAGCACGAAGTTGCCTTCGGCTGTTTTCGGACGATGCATGCAAACTTCTGGATCAGACATGGAGCGGCTGTGGAATCCTTGCCCTTCTTGGGAGCGGGTGAATTGGCCCTTTTGGTGTCTTTGGTGGCGGCAGCGGCTTTGTCATCATGTTTATAAAAACATTTGTCACCACGTCTGCACTTTCCCTGGGCATGATAGATGCATGGGGTTTTAGCCATTTCTTCTTTAGACATCTTCTTCCCCTTATCATCCTTATTGCCCCTTGATGGTGAACGTGTTTTGGTTCTTCTGGGTGATTGAGTTCGAGATTTATCATCTTTGACATGCTTGAATGGACACTTCTTTCCCTTATCACAGGTACCCTTTTGGAACTTATAGCAAATCTTGTCACCTTTGCCACCTCGTTCCTGCGATCTACCGCGACTTGGAGAGCCCTTTCGGCCGCCGCGACCATCGCCTTTGGCGGGTGCGGCCTTTGTGTCCTTAATCCCAGCCTTGTTCTTCTCCGCAATGCGGTTCCTGTTCTCCCTCAATCGTTCACGATCGATCAAGTTCTTCATGGATTGGTGAAGAAAACTGTAAGACTTTTCATGGGATTTCTCATGAGCACGGTCAAACACCTCGATGTCATATTTCAGCAACTGACTTGGTCGGATCTGCCTCAACAAGATGTCCCTTAACACAGCATCATCAGGGGTGACAGCCATGCCAGCTAGGGTAGCATCCCATTTGTTGATGAATCTTCGGAGATCCTGGACAGTATCGCCTACTTTGACAACACCCAAAAGATCTTCTACTCTGTAAAGGCTACCTGCTTCTTCTGATGTCTTGAAGTAGTCCTCAAACATAAGCAGAACATATCTTCCCCTGACCTGGATGCCTTTTCGGGATTGCTGCTCCTTGAATAGTTGCGAGGTCCCCTCCGGCTGAGCGCGTGAGCGCTGCTGATAACTTTGTATCCAGCGTAAGGAACTTTCCAGGATCTTGGAGTTTCTTCTCCAACTGCTCTCTGGTGCACTCTTGATCGTACACCTCGTTGAGCCAGAGCCACGCCTCATCCGGGCGATCTGAACAGCTCTTCACTTCATCCCTGACGTGATTCTTTCAAGTTCTATATGACTCCGGAGCGGGCATGTTGTTCAGCTTGATGAGTTCAGCCTCCTTAGTTTTTGGCTTATCCTTTTCTTCCCTTTGGGTTAAGGCTTTCACCAATTCAATAAGATCTGAGGGACCCATTACTTGCTGTTGCTTGGTTGCGCTCTTGGGAGATTCATTGGGGGAGTTTTGATAGCT
The DNA here is from genome assembly GCA_947184155.2 of Cladocopium goreaui. Classification (NCBI taxonomy): domain Eukaryota; class Dinophyceae; order Suessiales; family Symbiodiniaceae; genus Cladocopium; species Cladocopium goreaui. The sequence continues at coordinate 8,238 of CAMXCT020000405.1, forward strand.
TCAGTGGGAGTGAAAAACCCTGACTGCGTTGGCAATTGGGGCTGGTCGTTGCCGACAGCCGGCTTTTGCTTGGGACTGCCACCTTTGAGCAGCTCATCCAACTTGGCCTTTGCTTCCTGCGCCAACACTGCAGGCGTCTTAAACTCAAGAATCGGCTCATCACTGCCTCTGGCAGCCTGTGCATCGGATGCTTTGGGAGTGGCAATATTGAAGTGGGGCACGCTAGTGGTAGCGGCCGGCTCGGCGTTCTGGACGGATGCTTTCGGAACGGAGGCATGCTGCGCTTTGGCAACATGCTTTAACTGCTCCTGAAGATCATCGATTTGGTCCTGAAGGCTAAGGTTCTGAGCCACTGCCTCGTTGATCTTGTCGGCCATCTCCTTCTTGTAGTTCTCAAACTCAGTCCTCAAACTGATGAACCTGGCCTGATCAATTGCAGCCTGATCTTCATATTGCTTCTTTGTGGCAGCTATGGCATTCTTTGCATGTTCAACTGTCTGTGCATAGGAAGCTTCGAATTCACTAGTGATACGTTTTCTTTCCTCTGCAATTTTCTGATCATGCTTTGTGTTTGCCTCTGCCTTTACATCCTCTATTCTTTTGTCATGCGATGCCTGAGCCTGATTCAACCTGACCTCCATCTCGTCGCCTCGTTTCCTCTCCTCGTTGAGGGCACTAATGGCATTACCTTCAACTTCCTGCAGCCTTTGCTCATACTCCTGCTCCTGCATTACGAGTCTACTTGACCATTCGTTTCGAATTGAGTCAACTACTCCATGCATTATCTGAAGGTGCCTCTGTTCAGCTTCCCTCATGACTTGCAGGGTATTCCCACTAGTAATCTGGGACAGGTTGTTTTGTATGAAGGTAAAGTACGCAACAACGGGTTGGAACATTGTTTCGTCATCCATCGGCTCGGGGTTGCCCCCGGCCATATTAGGCACAGCGACAGCCGGTGGACCTGACCCTGGAACGGCGAGAGGATGGTCAATTGGGGTCCCCATAGCAAAGTAGTGAGACTACGGCTGATAACCTGTATTTTACCAGGTCAACCGACAATGGGGTGAAATACTAAGCTAACACCGTTAAGCACTCAGCTCTTTTGAACCAACGCTATCGGGCAGATCGATGATATATACAATACATGGTTTTACTGCAGGAGTTTAGCTTGGGAAATCAACTATATAGACATAAATGGAACATTTTCCAGCACGTCACGTTTAATTGCAGGAGGGTAAAGGACAAGGGGCAAACAACACCCAAAAATATACGGTTTCCCCATAGATTTCCCGTAGAAACCACTTCTGGGACTGGACTGAATTGTATTGTGGCAAACCCATGTAATATCATCTGATTATTTAATATAGCCACGGAAAATCCCAACCATAAGTGGGGAGGTTTATAGCTGGGAAAATCATCTATGAATGGGCCATTTTCCATGGCTATGTTAAATAACCAGAGGGTAAACCTTCAATTTTGGAGTGTTTATACCGCCCATTTGTGATGAAATTGTGGATGGTTTATTATCGGGTATACCAAAGTACCTCAAATAACTCTAGATGGTCGTTGCCAAGGAATTAGAACTGTAGTCGGGTAGGCACGATTTTCTTAAAACCTACCCAACATTTGGATATTCCAAATAATGTGGGTAAAACAATGCCATGAACCATCCCCCAAATCACCATCAATTAAATATACCCTCTGGTAAATTAACATAGACCTTGAAAATAACCAATTTTTAGTGGAAACTAATCTTCCAACCCCGACAACTGGCAGGGTCTATGTTAATTTACTGGACATTATATAGGTGGTATAAACCATTCCCCAAAATGGGTAGTTTGCTATTGTTTTCCCATTATAATCCCATTATAACCATCATCCATATATTATAACCAATTATAACCATCATTTATATCCATATAATAACCATATAATGGTTAATGGGTCGTTTGCTATTGTTTTCCTCATATAATAACCGCTGTCAAATATGTCTCGGTCCATGGATCCAGACTTGATATTTGGATCATTTCGGATTTGTAGAAACCCTCAGGGATCAAATGGAACTTAACGGAAGTATATGGAAATATGATGTGAATATGATGTGAATATGATGGAAGTATGATGAACGGTGTATCATGTCATACCCCATTTTGGAGTATCTTAACTCTTCATATCAAATCAGAATCCAGGATCTTTGGATTCCATCTTGACAATCCACGGATCCCCTTTTTACCCATGGAACCCCAGCTGGATCCCTCGAAAAAACGGGTGAAAAAATCCCCGTATTGCTCGGTCGAAGGTGGTTCTTTCCATCTGCCCAAGCCGCGTGACCCAAGTCCCATATCTAGTATGAACCTTGTGTTCATCATATTAGTTATTAGTTGTTGAATGTAAAATATCACCATTTTTTGACAAATCCTGGATAGTATACTTATAGAGTTATAGATATTATCCTAAATTCATATTCATATCACGATAATAGATCGTTGTTAACGATGTTCATGACTTACGCTTTTAATGTTCCTTGAGTTTGCCTGGTGCATCACCCAAGGGCGATGGAATTTTCATTTGCTGAATCTCCCATCATCCCATGATATAATTTATATACACAGATATAGTTATGTATACAGGTATAAAATCATATACATTGTATTTATATATACATATACATGCTAAACATTGTATAAAATAACAATATATATATATATATACACATATATATATATAACATGAAATGACACTATATATCTATATATATATATTTATACTTGTCAATATGTGCGTATAGATAAACAACCGCTGAATTGAAACCAACTCATCTCAAAACGTCTTCCGCCTCCAAGCGACAACGGGGATCACGTTGTAGACGCTCTCGGCCGCTTTGCTCATCTCACAGAGCTCTCGCAGTTTCATCTCCACCGCTGCCCGGCTCGCGCAGCGCGACTGTGCTGTGCCGCGTGTCTGGGTGCTGGTGGCCGGCACCTAAGATGGGATGGAGGGTATTTAAGCCGTGCACATGCGGGTTTGATCAGCAAAAATGGGATTTAAACAGCAAAAAGGATGGCTGAAAAGCAGATCACTGAGATTTTTTGGTGGAGAAATGATGGATTTTACTACACAACGGGTCTGATCAGCAAGAATCGGGATTGAAGTACCGAATATGGGCCTCCAGGCCTGAAAAGCGTCGAGTGATTACTTGGAGGATCATCCCACTTAGTAACTGGTTAATAACCATTTATAACCCAGTTATATATATATTATATACATATATATATATATATATTATACACATAATTATATATATTATACATATAATTCTATATATTATACATATATATATATAATAATATGGGATAACTCCACTGAATGGGGACTTACTAACTACGTTCATTTGCCACTTGCTAAGTTGGATGATCCTCCACGGGTTGCAACCCCATGCCACCTGTGGGGTGTCGACAAAAAATGGGGACGCCAAAAACCATCAGAAACAACTAGATAAACACATGTCCTGTTTAGCAATGCCATGGTTTGGGAGCTTCCGTGTTCGGGCAAACAAGAACATATTAACATATTTTCTTCATGTTTTCCTATATTTCTTGCAGTTGATTCTCTTTTTCATTCTGAAAGCTATATACAACATCCTTGTTGATAACGCATTGTCACTATCACCCATCAGTGACTCGATTCACTAATTGGTCCATTGGTTCATCGATAAAAATTGAACAGAAAAAAAAAGGTCATGCCGCAGGTTGCGACTCATTGATTCACTAATTCATTGAGTCATTGATTCTTTGATTACCTTTGATTCATCAGTTCATGAAGGTTCGTTGTGCTTCGCACGATTCTGTCAGGTCATGAAGATTCCTGCAGGAGCACCGAAACCAACGTCTCAACACTTCATTGCTCCGTTGATTTCAAAAACTATCGTGTAGGCCGTTGATTTCTACAAGTGTTCATTTTTTTCGAAACTTCCGCCCACGGCCGGGAATTATCTGGCATTATACTATTTAATCTTCCCATTTTATTAAATCCCAATCATTTCATAGAATTAATCATATTGCATTCCCATACATTCCCAATAGATTTCCATGACCATAAGCCATAGGGCATGATAATCATGATATCCAATTAAATCCAGTCAGTTACATGTCCCATTATATATATATATTGATTGTAAATTACACTAAATGTTCCATTCATATCCCGCTCATTTCCCCATTTATATCCAAACAGATTGCCCCGTTAGAACATATTCCAATAAAACCCATTCATTATTCCATTAACATTCCCCTAAGCTATCCCCATTTATCAAATGGTTAGTAAGATGGTCAAAGCCCCTTGTAATATAGCTTTAAAACATTAATACCCCAGCAAATCACATATTCCATTGATATCCACATTTATATACTCGTATATTTCACAAATAATGAGCCAATATTCCACTAAACATCCATATAGATGATGAAACATCCCATGATATGGGGGTTTCCTAAAATCTGGGTACCCCAATAGCCGGATGGCTTATTTCATGGAAAATCCATTTATAATGGATGATTTAGGAATTTCATAAACTTATTGATGGTTTATTTTCCTAAAATCCTATTAAAATGGAAAATGGGATATGGATTTAGGAAAACACACCATCTCACGGATTTAGGAATTCATTTAGGGGTACCTCATTTATTTTCATATCATAATCAGATGGATTTAGGGCTACCCGACTCATCTCACAGCTTCGCCATAGCCACCGTCCCGGCAGTACTGTCCCCGCTTGCCCAGGTGATGCTGGTCACGCGCGGAGAGGCCGGCAGGCCGGGCACCGGGCCCAGGGGCACGGCCTGCACGACTTGGGCTCGGTGATTTCATGGGATCCAGTGGTGATGTCATGGTTAATCAATGGTTAATGGTTGCAATGTGGGGCCCCCCAGTGATGTTAGTTGGTCTATAAACACCAGTAACTATAGTTATAAGTATCATAAACTCCATAGTTATTGGAGTTATGTTCACCAACTTAGCTATCGTTTGGGGGCCCCACTTTGTACCATCTGGTTATTTAACGTAGCCATGGACAGATCCACCATTTTTAATAGGTAAACCATCTATTTCTATGGGCCGTTTTCCATGGCTATGTTAAATAACCAGAGGTTAATAATGGTTGATTGATTGAGATTAATGGTGATTTCATGATAATTCATGGAATTTCATAGTGATTGGTAGGGATCTCAACCAACATGAGGATATTTTCATGGGAAATAGCCTCCAGTAAACTGAGAGAGGTACGGAACATGGTACATTTCCTTCGATGATTTTATCGAAATGAAACACGGAGATTTCCACAGTTAGTTTACCAGAGGGGCAAGGAAACTATTACCCTCTGGTTATTTAACATAGCCATAGAAAATGGCCCATTTATAGATGGTTTACCTATTCAAAATGGTGGATCTTTCCATGGCTACGTTAAATAACCAGATGGTACAAAAAATACTGTCCGACCCAGTAGATTCCCCAAATGATTGCTTTGCCAATGAAAAAATAAACCATCATTTAACCAGCAAATCGAAGGGTCTTAACCAGCAGAAATAGTGCATTGATCGTTTTAACCATGGCGTTTTGCAAAACTGATGGTTTGACCATAAAATATGGGAGTTTAACGAAAATCATAGCTTTAATTTACCAACTTTTGATTGGGATTTAGCCAAGGAATGATGGACATTTGTATCTCATACCCCAAATCCACTGGTTGATGAATCATTCTCCAGATGTGTTTGAGGCGACCAAACACCAAGGCAAATATCACGTCATGATATTCCCATCCCATCTCATTTCAAATTTACCCTCTGGTTATTTAACATAGCCATGGAAAATCCCTTATAAATGGAGGTTTTAATGGGGAAATCATCTATAAATGGGCCATTTTCCATGGCTATGTTAAATAACCAGAGGGTACATCAGTTTTGAGTGGGCAATGGTAGTAACCCATCATTATGGGTATGGGTCAAACGGAAGGTACAAATTGACCCACATCATTGGGCACTTTTAGCCTTTCAGCGTGCAACCAGCCATTTTCTGGGGCCCTATTTTGACCCACTCAGAAAACAAATATCATCAACATTATTAAAACAATGCTATTGTGTGTTTGTGTGTCCCCATTGATTAGTTTGCGGTGTCCATGATGGTTTTCCTTCAAAAGCCACACGACTTTCCATTGATCTTGATCTCTGGAGCATGCCATTTAGAAAAACAGAATTTCCGTCCATCAGGGTTGCTCCAAACACCCTAGCTACAAGGCTGGTTTTTTTTTGGTAAGTATAGTGGCAAATAGCGGTAAATAGCAGGATTATTTCATGGGCACATTTACTCCCAAACATGGCTATCATTTGCATATACCCTCTGGTAAACTAACATAGCTATGGAAAATCCCAGCTGGGTAAATCAACTATCAATGGGCCATGGCAAAACAGCTATTTTGACATAACCAGAGGGTATTGATAGTGGGATGGAGCAACCCTGTCCATCACCAATGGACTCACCATGGCCAATCATCATGGCCAACATTAATACACCGTATCAACATACAATGTTACACGTTAACATATATTTATGAGTATATATCAAACATAACTATATATATATATATGTATACCATCATTCATATGCACCACATTTATGTCTTTATCACATAATGTGTAAATTAAAATGTATATACATATGCATATTCAAATATATATATATATTATATGAATATGCATATTTATATATCCACCATCTTTCCATGCCTTTCCCTCGCTTCCTCACCTTTGTGGTCATGCGCCCCATGGTCTCTTCCAAGCGCCGGAAGAGCTCCCGGTCGCGGAGCGCCAGCATCTGCTCGAACCTGACACCGAGGCAAGGGATTGGTGATTCGGGACCGTCCCACATGGAAGTCATATGGGTCACATGGGGGTTTCCATAAATGGGGGATCCCCAAGATGGTTTATTTATGTTTATTTCATGGAAAAACCTATTATTAAAATTGATGATTTAGGGATACCCCCATTTTCGGAAACCTCCATATGGGATATTAAAGACTATTAGTACTGAGATATTCATAGCTTAACCATGTGATCGATTTTCGAAGCTATTGATTATCTGAGGATGGGTCAAGTTACCTATGACATCCTATGACCATATGATTGGGGGAATAAACATCCACAATACATCCACTAATGAATTTAGGATACCAGGAAGGGTACCATTCGGCTTTTGAGACATAGCCATGTTGATCAATCTTCGCACAGGACTCGCAGAAGGGACAACATAAGGGATCACCCCATTTGATGCTTGGATTTGCTTGGACTCCCAAAAATCTCCCTATAGATTCCTTCATTTCAGATCTATTTCTGAGTAACTTGAAAAATGGGGAGCAAATCCGGTTGCAAATTCTTGGGTTTTGAACACCGCCCCACATGTGGGAGATGATGATGAGGTGAAATCACAGAAAAAGTGATCTGGATTTCGGTGTCTGAAAAACTGGGATGTGCTCGGAATCTGACAACATGCTTGCGGAAATCGAATCATCCCAACTGCAGCGATCCCAACGGAAAAAAACATACTAATGGGGTATGATAATATAATGAAATATATATATATATAATTATGTATAATTATATATATTAGGATATCTAATCCAACTTAGTATGACATTTGGCCAATTCGGATGTGCGATGTGCTTGAACATGGTGTACAACCGCCAACTGGTAATTTGAATGGGACAATGCTGATGAAGGATGGAATTTTGATGGTACCATATTTTCGAACAAACGTATATATTATATCTTCTTTTCATGGTTTCTGGTAGACTTTCCCTTAAATACCCTCCGGTAGTTTTACTAAAATCATGGGAATGATTTTCCTATGAATTATGGCAGTTTGCTATAGCTAGTGTTAAATTACCAAAGGGCATGGCAGAAATCACCAAAAGTGAGATATCTTTGCTCAGCTTTCCCACGAAATAAGGGAATTGCACAGAACATCTCCGGTTTCATCCAAAAACTGATTACAACTTATTCTGACATGAAATATAGCTTACTATAATGACAGAAATTGAATATGACCAACTAACATGAAATAAGCGAATGTGTTTGTCTCAAAATAAAGTATGCCCCAGCTCCCATGGTTTAGAAAATCACTTTCCCCGTGGAAAATAGCCAGAAATTGGCGGAAAAACACCATTCTCAGGCAAACCCAAATCATATTCTTAGTTATATACCCCCCTAAATCATAATAAATTCCATCAAAATCACATTTCCTCCCCAAAAATGGTGGGTTTTCCACATCAAACATGGACTCGGGACGCATTCCCCGCAGCCTATCCACCAACTGCTCCGCCACCGAAGAAGTGTCCTTGCTGGATTCCATGGGTCGCTCCTGCGCTACGTCCTGCACGTTCAGGTGGCAAAAAATGGAGGGATTGTCCAAGATCAAGGTGCTGCCCTTGATAAACGACATCGCTAAGTTGTTGAGCAGAACTAAAAAAGGAATCAATAAGTATGGTTTATGATACTTATAAACTTATAACATCTTTAACTATGGTTAATTGGGTCGATTAAGCACTTAGAACAATACCTAAATGGTTTATGGCAGATGTATCTGCACAATGATGGTCATTTAAGGGGAAGGTCAACACCGCAAAGGGGTGGACATGGGTCAGCCCCCAAACTTACCTGGAAAGCTGGTACTGAAAAAATTCCATGCTTGACAATTGACAATCATCCATCAAATGCCAGCAATATGCCATGAAATCCCATCATTCCAAGCCTACTAATTCCATGAAGTCCCATGAAAATTTCCAGTTGAACCCCATTAAGATGCCATAAAATCATCCAATGTGAGGCCCCCCAGTGATGTTAGTTGCTTTATAAGCCCCAGTAACTATAGTTATTTGCGTACCATAAACCATAGTTATTGGAGTTCACCAACTTAGCTATCGTTTGGGGGCCCCACTTTGTATAAAATCCCATGTACCCAGGCTCGGTCCATGCCTGCCATGTCGACGGAAACGGTGCAGAGCTCTCAGGTTCCATGGCGATCGAGGGATGGAGGGATCGAGCTAGGATTTTTCAACGTTTAGTAGGCTTCTTAAATTGGTATATCATAAGTGAGGATATAATTCAACAACTATGGATTGTGGTTATATAACTTATAACATCTATTAAATCTATTAATAATCCATGTTTTTCATATTTGGATAGATGGCTAACTGGCTAGTTATGATCAATTTTGGAATCCAGGTTACTAAGTCCCTCAAATGGCTTATCTCATTCCCCACCTGCCAGGTGAGGGTTGTTAGATTTTATCAGAGCTGTTCTCCTCCTCCTCCTCCTCGGCTAGCTGTCCTCCTCCTCCTCCTCGTCCTCCTCCTCCTCCTCATCCTCCTCCTCCTCCCCCTCTAGTTTCTCCTCGACCATGTCTGCATCAACTTCCACCTCCACTTCCGCCTTGCCAACTCTTCGCCAAGCTCTTTGCCAACTCTCTTCGCCAAGCTCTTTGCCAACTTCCCCAGCTCAGTGTGCACTGGGACCTCAACCTGGGACCTGCCCAGCTCAGTGTGCACCGCTGGACCTCAAGCTCAGTGTGCACCGCTGGACCTCAACCAGGGACCGTCTCAGCTCAGTGTGCACCGCTGGACCTCAACCTGGGACCTGCCCAGCCCAGTGTGCACCGCTGGACCTCAACCTGGGATTTGCCCAGCGCAGTGTGCACCGCTGGACCTCAACCGGGGACCTCCCCAGCTCAGTGTGCACTGCTGGACCTCAACGGGCAGATAGAATGCCAGAAGATATGCCAGATAGAATGTCAGATGGAATGCCAGAAGATATGCCAGATAAAATTCCATGAGATATGCCAAATAGAATGCCAGAAGATATGCCGGAAGATATACCAGATAGAATGCGAGAAGGTATGCCAAATAGAATGCCAGATAAAATATCAGATAGACTGCCACAAGATATGCCAGATAGAATCCCAGAAGATTTGCCAGATAATATGCCAGAAGATATGCCAGATAGAATGCCAAATAGAATGCCAGAAGATATGCCAGAAGATATGCCAGAAGATATACCAGAACATCTTCCAGTAGAATGCCAGAAGACATGCCAGAAGATATACCAGAATATATGCCAGAAGATATGCCAGATAGAATGCCGGATCGAATGCCAGAAGATATGTCAGATAGAATGCCAGAAGATTTGCCAGTAACAAATCGATAAATGTCATGGTGGGGATCACTCGAAGTAAAGTAATTTATAAATAGTAACCCCAGTGCTTTTCATAATCCAGGTTAGTAGGTCCGTCAAGTGGCTTATCCCATTTATAAATGGCTTATAACCCCACTAACCACTGACTAAGTGGGATGATCTTCCAAGTAGAGATAGCGGGATTTACTGCTGGAAATATCTTCGAAAGTTACAAACATTGCGATCATTCCACGACTTCGTTTCGTGTTCGTGGTATCCCAGCGCCATCGTCACAGCCCATTCTGCCCAGCCATTCTGGCTATGGGTCAAGTCATTGGGATCCTTGGATTTGATTAAGGATCCCCAAAATTCATTTCTTTCCCCATAAGATTCCTCCATCAAATCCTGGATTGACCCTTCCTGGGAAAAACATACCTAAATAGAAAAATCAAAGTAGAAATACATACAAATACATCGCAAATACCCTCTGGTAACCATGGCTATAGCAAATCACCAAATACAGCACCAATATGCGTACTATACATATGTTGTTCATAATGCACACACACACATATATATAATTATGTATATATATATATATGTAAATATGTGTTGATACATGAAAAAAAACGAACTGAACACATCAGTTGGGGGTTGGGAGAGTTGGATTTGTTCAATGGACTCCCAACCATCAGGCCATAGGCATTTCGTGCGGAAGATACCAAGCAGGTGTGGCTACGTTCTACGAAGCTTGGAGCCAAGATATTCCAAAGCAGGATATTTCATTGAATCTGGCACCTGCTATGAAGATTTCATGGGATTTACTGTACCAATGAAAACAGGACGTTTCATTTAAGGGAACTTGGGGTTGGTAAAAATATGTAAAAATCATCTGCGTTTGGTTGGGAACAGAAGATAAACATAGTCTGTCAACTTCTATTACCCTCTGGTAAACAAACAGTTAGCTATTGAAAATGGCCATAGAAATAGTGGATTTACCCATTAAACATGGTGGATCTTTCCATAGTTACGTTAGTTTACCAGAGGGTACAAGAAGGTCGCATCAAATTCTTTTCAACATGAGAACTTGAGGCGGACAGCCGGTACAGCAACATGCATCACTCTCCGGCAACATAGCTATGGAACATGGCCCGTTATGGCCAATTTAATTTACTCTGATGATTTACTAAAAATGATGATTTTGCATAGCAAAACAGAGGGTATGCATTCTCCTCTTTTCTAAGCTTTCCTGCTGAAATGCGGTTCTGCCTTTGCCTTTTTCAATTGAGACAATCTCTAGAAAACAGTCCTGAAGGTAATTCAAGATGGCGGAAGAGTTGACCGTTGACAAAAAACTGAGGACTTTCTGTTGGCAACTATTAAATTACCACAAGGTTTTTCTGCCAAAGTTTGTGGTTCTGTGGCATGGTTCCCCAAAGCTTGAATATTGATCCTAGACCTTCGCACACATCCGTACAGCTGTTGTGGTTCCTTTTTAGGGCCTGATGAGGCCCACAAAATTAAACCCCCTCCAAGTCGTCACATGATA